>VZTT01049952.1:86662-109617 GCA_013400855.1 Buphagus erythrorhynchus
TGACGAGAGAGCGCGGCGCGCCGGGACGGCCCCCGCCGGGATCTTCGCCCGGCACGGGGCACCCGTCCCTTGCCTCCCCTCCGTTCGGCCCTCGCCTGCTCCGCGCCCCGTTACCTGGGACAGCTCCCGATCCCTGCACGGCGGGGCGGACGGGGCGGGACGGGCCGGAGCGGGCGGAAGAGCCGCCGCCGCGAGTGCGGCGCCTGCGCGCTCCGCGTCCCGCGGGGCCCGTTTCCGTGCGCGCGCCATTTTCGGGTGTGGGGGCGGAGCGGCCGCCGCTCGGGAGCCCGTGAGGCCGGGCCCGGCGCGGCTCGCAGCGGGGCTGTGCGTTCCCGTTGGTCCCCGCGGAGGCGGGCCCGCTCCCGAGCCGGGGCTGAGCAGCCCAGGGAGCTCGGGCACGCCTGTTCCTGTGGGCGCGGTGCGCGGGCAGCGCCGGCGCAGCGGGGCGGGAGTTTCAAACGCTGCGTGCGGAGTCCGCTCGTCCGGGCGCTCCGCTGCCGGCGGCTGCTCGGGCCGTGCTCGTCCAGCGCCGAAGGCCCGTAGGCGCTTAAGGAGGATTCTGCAAATGCTGGAGCAAACTGCTGTCCTTCGGCTGCGCAGCTTTACTGGCAAAGCTGTGCTGGGGTAACGCACAGAGAGGGGGAGAGTTGTTAAACACGTCTGGGCTTTCGTCTTTCCTCCGCCGTGTTGTTCCTTCTTTTTAAAGGCTTCTGGGTGAGACATAAAGTACATGCTTGACTGTCTTTGCAAGTTACCTTGGTAATGTGTGGAAGTATCTCTGTATGAATTGAGTTTCAGCGTTAAATGCTTTCTGTAGTTATTTTGAAGTAACTAGCATTTCTGGCTGTGTAAAACACTTAGTAGAGCAGAATGTAGTCTTAAAACACTATATAAGACATAAAAGCTTTATAGGCTTAGTGCATTCTGGCCTAAAGAGACGTTGAGAAGGTTTTGTAAGGGAATGTTTATGTTTATTAAATATCTTCAGTGATTTCTAAGTATATGAAAATAAATCAAGTTCAGTCTTGCTTCTTTGGAAGTTGCCATCTCTCTAGGATTGAAGGCTTGTGATGAACGAAGCTCTTAAATAAAATCCGAGTAGACAGATCATTCATTTAAGAGTAGTTGAGCTATTTGTACACTGAATTAAAATTTAAATATTTAAGAAATACACTCAAAAAAAGCAAAGATTGGTAAGTCTTGCAGGCTTTCATAACTCACCTTAGATATGTATTCAATGGGATATGAAAAACTGAAGTCCTCAAATAGCTATACTTTATTATAATGAAAAAGACAGCCTTTTTTTTTTTTTTTTAGTTTTCAATTTATATACTTTTTTATTATTTGTAGTCTAACCAAATATGGGGTATTTGTAGTGTATTTGTCTTTCCCATTCATTAAGTACCATGTGACACTCCATAACAATATTTAGAAACTAACATAGTTTTTTTTTTAAGAAATTGTATGGATGCAGACTAGCAAATGATAACTAGACCAAACGACAACACCAAAAAGATATCTCCCTTCTTTGTTAGGTGTTCTCTCACTGAAGCTGAATTAGTGTGCTTGTCTTTTGGGAAGGTTTGGATACTTCCCCTGTGCATCAGAGAAATTGATCATCCTGGACTTCCAGATTGTACTGTGTGGTTGTATGCTTAATTTGTATCTTTAACTAATTTTATGTGCTTGACATATAACAAAAGCAATACTCTGTATGCATACAACTAAAATGAGGTTGAGTGATTGTAGTAAAGAATTAAAAGTAAAAAAAAAAAAGTAAATTAAAAGTATTGTAGTAGCTAAAGAAGTAGATTAGACACCTAAATTCTGTTGAAAGTAAATCTTAACATGAGAACTTGGTTTAAAAACAGCCTGGGATTCAGTAGCTGCCTTGCTTTAAAGCAAAATTAGAGTATAAAAGAATGCACCCTCCAAAGGCAGGCTTGCTGTTCTGACAGACTGTGGTGTTAAATGTGAGAGACCACACAGTGGCTTAGCTCCTCACGTGTCTTAAGCAGATCTCCGAGCACTGGTAGGTCATCTAGTTGATTTATTCAAAGGAGCATTTTAATTTATCTGAGTATACAGTAGTGTGAAAAGCAGAAAGAAATACAAAACATTCCAGATTGTATTTGATTTTTATATTCTACTATTGGGAGAGAAGAGAGAAAATAAATAAGCATGAGACAAACTTTGTACCATAAGACAGTGCAGGAATAAATTGATATTGTGAGGGGGGAAAGCAGAGTGTATGCTAGAGGCCTTGTATAAAACTGGCAAGATGTGCAAACCAGAAGAATAATGAAAACAGAAAAAAATTATTGTGGTAATGGGATACCATAGAGGGTGGAGTTGTATAAGTAAACTTACATAAGACAAAGAAATGCACCTCCTAGTGGGTGTATGTTTTCAACTGGTATGCATTATAGGTAGTGCTAGTCACACAATACCAAAATTGACACAGTGGAAACATACACACTGGTGTGTTTCTGCCATCACAGTGTTAAAAATGTGGGAACATTTGTTTGGAAGGGAGATTCAGAAGTCATAGTGTTGTGATGAGAGCTTAGTAAGAAGTTGCCTAAATCCCGTCTAAGGGCTCTGTGATTGCCTGAAGTAGTAAGTTTGGGCTCTGTGCCTGCCTTAAATAACAGGTTGTTCAGAAATGTAACAATTTTCAGGTGAATGTGGATATCCCTGGCCAAGAGAGAGGTGCAGGGTCTTTAGCCAGGTATGCATGTTGGGCGGAGCTATTCCCCAGGCATCCAGGGCCAGAACAAAGTAATGTCTTCTTCTTAATACTGTGTTGGAGTTCTCCTCCCAAATTTCAGTGCCAATCACTGCTGATTCCCTGCTCAGAGAGGCTTCCATCAGTATTAGATTAAATCAGGACAAGAATGTCTGCAACCTGTGAGCAACCACTGCAGCAATACCATCTTTTTTTTTTTTCCTCTGAACTCCAACTTGAATTTCCCAAGCCAGAATTTCTGGGTATTGACCCTTCTTGTATCATCTTGGAATGCAAGGAAAATTTAAATTCTGTTGTCATTGTAAATATTTCTCAAATAGCTTTAAGCTACTTCTATTTGAAAACAAAATTATAATGTGAATCCTACCTCAAATCAGGAAGTAATTCTCTTAAGAATCCTGTGGTTTGTTTTTGAATAAAACTTGGATTGTGTTTATGTAAGGTTTTGAATAAAACTTGGATTGTGTTTATGTAAGGCATATGTGAGACTTGGAAATGAATATTTTTCCATTGCTTTTTTATTTTTTCTTTTCCTCAACTGTGTCTGTTTTTATGTTCAGCTTATTAGTAATGCAATGCAACCGTTCAATTCAAGTAAGGTATTTGGTAATAACCCATCTGTGAACTGGAGTCACTACACTTAAAAGACTTACTTGCAAGTGTTCTTGGCTCATAAGTAGAACTTCTAGTGGCAAATATATTTATCTCCTGAACCTCACGGTCATAATACTTTACTTCATGTCATATTCTGAAACTGTTTTATTTTGTTTGGTTTTCACAGTTAAAATCTACCTTCTGACAACAAGGAAGCTAAAACAATGGGAGTGACTTACCTGTGGCAAATCCTTGAGCCTGTGAGACAACCTGTCAACATGAGTAGTCTCAGAGGGAAAACACTTGCTGTTGATTTAAGTTTGTGGGTTTGTGAAGCACAGACCGTTAAAAAGATGGTTGGAGTAGTTACCAAGCCACATCTCAGGTATGGTATCCATATAAATTATTCAAGCCAAAAGTCTTGGAGCTGTATAATTTGAATATGTTACTTATTCAATAGACTTCTAAGAGTAGCTCTGAAATGCATATGACTGGTGTTTTGATTCAGTTATCACTTATGCTACATGTGTAAAGGGTTTGAAGTTAATTCTAAGTAGACCCCCACGTTGAATTAAATATGTTCAAATCATTCTTCAGGCATTTGAACAAACTTGAAGAATATGTATATATTTTTAATTTGAATTACTTACCTAGGGAATGAGCATGTCTAAGCATCTGTAATTTCAAAGCACTACTTTCTGCAAACAGCTAACAAAAATGAAAACATACACAAATTATCATCAGTGCTTACCAGTGCAGAACCAGTGGTTACCAGTGCAGAACACTGAGTTACTGGATGGTGTTATACACTCCTGTGACTTTTGTTGAATTCAGCATGATATGAAATAACAGCATGATAGAAAATCTCAGCACTTTCTGAGAATAATGTCTTAAAATGTTTTATGCTTACAAATCCAAATGATTAATTAATTATAAACTGGCAGCATGACCCAAGTCATTATATCACTTTGACGAGGATGTCCTGTATGCAGTGGAATGGAAGCATCAGTCCAGACCTCCAAAGCAAAGCAAAACAAAGGGTTGAACAGATTTCTACCAAAAAAATATTTTCAGACAGTGGAAAATTAATTTTTTTTGAGAATTTGTATTTTCAAGTAACTTATTGTATAGATTGATTTTTTTTTACATCATTTGTGAAACTAGAACTAACCTCAAAGACCTGCTTACTGGTTTTTGCCAGTAGTAACTGTACAAAATTAAGTCTAGGATAATGGTTTCTCCATGTCAGTCAAAGAGATGTAAATGTTTGTTGTACTCCTTCTGAAAGATTGATACTGGAATTACTGGTAAATGCACATGCTGTTTGATGTGAGTGCTGTTAATTTAACTGTTGTAGTCTAAATATTTATTACTGCAGCCGTGTAAAACTCCACCCCTCACTGCTGCTGGTTTGCATATGAAATGAATTGGCATGTGCATGGTATCCATAAGTCTGTCCAATACTACAGTATTCAGTCACTTCAGATGTACCTGTATTGATAGATTTGAGGTTAATATTTTATATCAAAGAATTAATGTAGGTACATGTTTGAAGGCAGGTTTTGGACATTGAATGTATTTTTATTAAGCCTTTTAAGTTTGCTTGCATCTTTACACCTGAAAAAGATCTTTCTTGTCCTTATGTGGTATTTTCTTGGGAATTTTGTAAAGCTGCTACAATTTCATAGTATGACAATTTCAGCCCAAGACAGGAATAGGGATCAGAAGTTTGTTTAGCTTGGAGGTGAGAGAATCATTAGAAGTAAAGACAGTGCTAGGATTTTTCCAGTGGTAGGCTCAGTAAAATATAAAGCAAAATATAAGGAAAACATGTGAAGAAATCAGTTCTTCACAAATAGTACAGCTTATGGAACACTTTGCTTTATTGCAGAAACCTATTTTTTCGGATCTCTTTCTTTACATCCATGGCAATTAAACTTGTGTTTGTCATGGAGGGAGAGGCCCCCAGGCTGAAAGCAGACACCATGAGCAAGAGGAATGAGATGCGCTATGGGCCTTCGAAGAAAGCTGGAGCTGTAAGGACAGGGAGATCTTTATTTAAAGCCATGTTAAAAGAGGTGAGTAACTTGAGTGTTAAAGTATTTTTAATGTGATAGAAAGAAATCTTAACCAAATTAAATACAGGGACGTGAAATAATCGATAACTTTTGCTACAGCTCACCCCCGAGGGCCAGGTAACTGAGGTTCTTATTAACAGATTCCTTCAGGGCGGATTAAGGTGGGATGGCACTGAATGACTGGTGTGTACATCTTTTACACCTGAGCCAGTTATGTAAAGGAGGAAACTGGCAAGATAAAAAGCATTATCCCATCTCACAGGATCTGTTTATTGTTGGCCTCACCCAGCTCAAAAATCAGCTTGTTGCTAAGCAAAGGCTGGTTTGTTGTGGGCATCCTCCCATGGTGGGTGTGCACCTCCTGTGTCACACTGGATGAGAGGTTTCACCAACACACACACCCAAAAACTCTCCTCCTATTTGGCTGGGGGGTGCAAACCTGGCCTCAGCTAAGCACCCGCTGCTTTTGCAAATGGCCAATTGAGTCATTAACCCCTAACATTTCAGTCTCTGACAGATTTATACACAACAAATGTAAACAATATTTTGAGGTTTGAAGGAATGTGCACCTTTGAAGTCAGGTCTTACAGCATCTGTTAAGCATTACAGAAGAGAAACAGTGTCAGAGTAATTTTCTCATTGGTATGTTTCTGTACATGTTGTACTGTTGTGATTGACAACCATAACTGAGGATTTATTGCAAAATTTAACTTTGCTGTTCTTTTTTGGTGTTAGTATCCATACTTCTTCGTATCCTCCCACCCTCATTAACCATTTTTATCTATTCAAAATTTTATGAAGTAGAATTTATGGACACTCAGGGCTTCACGAGACTGTCTGTACCAATTCATATTGTATTCTTAAATTCTAAAATAAAATATTTTTTCTGAAATTCGTAAATATGTATTGGTGTGTCTTGTACAGGGGCTCAGTCTTGGTAGGATGACAGCATTGTACTTTTCTGCTTGATATTCTTGGGGAGTTTGGCATCTGTTGGAAGATGTCTGTTCTGGCTCAGCATTACTGCTTGAGTAAACAGCATTACTTCTCAAAGATAAATACTCCTTTGTTACTACTCTTCTGAAAACATCCTAAATATCTATATAAAGTGTCAAGATTTTTGTGAAGGAGTGGCCGTTAATCATGCTGTGTTCAAGTCCTGTAATTAATACTTAGCTCTTTGTGGATATTTGCTTTTCACTGTTACGGGAAATTATTTTTTGCTAAAGTAGTGCTTTCATTAGTGTAGTATTATATAGGTGCAACAGTAGTGGTTTTTATATGCACTTGTGTCTGAGAAAATGCATGCCAATAAGTGAAATTAATAGCTCAACATTCAACCTCTTTCCTTTTGTGTTCCTTCTTTTAGTGTCTTGAACTGCTGGAGTGTTTAGGTGTCCCTTGGGTTCAAGCAGCTGGAGAAGCAGAGGCAATGTGTGCCTACTTAAATGCAAAAGGACTTGTTGATGGCTGCATTACCAATGATGGAGATGTTTTCTTATACGGTGCTCAAACAGTTTATAGGAACTTTGCCATGAATGCCAAGGTAACGTACCTCACCCTGTTCCACCTTTTCTATAGACTCCTTACAGAAATGTAAGTAGGAAGAAGGGACTTGAAACAATACTTAATGTTATAAACTTACCTTGTAGTAGTTGAGTTTGTTCAAAATAGTATTGTTTAGGACAGGAACATTTTATTTGATTTGCTGGTAATTCTTGTATTGGCTCTGAGAGGAAAACTAGTTTATGAAGTTCATCTGAAAGACTTGTTGAGAAAATACTTCAGAGGTACGATAAAATCAATAGAACAAAAAAAGTGCACTAGAAATAATTAACTCTAAAAAATAATTAGGGTTGATGGAAAGTTACTTGCTTTGGTGTTTGAACTCAAACCATGTTTGAGTTCTTTAAGTCCCTGGTTCTTTCATTCAGCTTCCTTGTCATTTATCACCAACAGTGAAGGCAAGCTCAATCTTTCAGGTGTACCTAGTTACATATATATTGGTCACCTTAAAAAATAACTTCTGAGTGTGTGTCTGTCAGGGGCATCTGTTCTAGCAAAATGGATCACTTTGGTTTGCTGGCTTGTGAGGGGATATTTTTGTCGTGACTGAGAAAAAAGGCAGTGGCCTATGTTTTAATTCATGTTAATCTTGATTCTGTTTTGTATGTGAGCCCCTTTACCTTTCAAATATTCCTTTAGCTTATGCCTAATATGTTAGGTAACGTTTTTATTATTTTTTCTTTTATTTTACTTAAGTAGTACGTTGAAATGTTTACATTAATTTTAAAAACTTCACTTCCTGAAATGACTTGCACAGCCACTAGCATTTGATGATGTTAGTTTTGCCACACTTTTTTCTACAGGTAGTAAACAATAAAAACACCTAGAATCATAGAATATACTGAGTTGGAAGGGACCCATCAGGATCATTGAGTCCAACACTTGGCCCTGCACAGGACACCTCAAGAGTCACGCCATGTGCCTGAGAACCTTGTTCAAACACTTTTTGAACTCTGTCAGGTGTATCTTGGTGCTGTGACCACTGCCCTGGGGAGCCTGTTCCAGTGCCCAGTCACCCTTTGGGTAAAAAACTTTTTCCTGATAGCCAACCCAATCTCCCCTGATACAGCTTCATGCTGCTTCCTCGACTCCTGTCACTGGTCACCAGAGTGAAAAGATCAGAGATCAGTGTCTGCCCCTGTCCTTCCCCTTGTGAGGATATTGAAGGCTGCAGTGAGGTCTCCCCTCAGTCTCCTCCAGGCTGAACAGATCAAGTGAGCTCAGTCACTCCTCACACGGCTTCCCCTCAGGGCCCTTCACCATCTTTTTTTTGCCTCCTTTGGATGCTCTCTAATGGTTTAATATATTTTTAATATTGTGGCACCCAAAACTGCCCTAGCACTAGAGGTGAGGCCACCCCAGAGCAGAGCAGGACAATCCCTCCCTTGCCTGGCTGCTGATGCTGTGCCTGATGTCCCCAGGACAGGGCTGGCCCTCCTGGCTGCCAGGGCACTGCTGGCTCATGTTCAACTTGCCATCAGCCAGGACCCCCAGGTCCCTTTCCATGGCACTGCTCTGCAGCCTCTCATCCCCAGTCTGTGCACACAGCCAGGGTTAGCCCATCCCAGGTGCAGAATCCAGCACTTCCCCTTGTTCAACTTCATATGGATGGTGAAGGCACATCTCTCTAGTTTGTCTCTCTGCCCTTCAGGGAGTCAACAAGTCCTCCCAATTTAGTGTTGTTAGTAAACTTGGTATTCCTTCCAGTCCTGAAGTTGAATTAACCCTTTTGGTATCAAGTTCAGGATGTTAATGAAGATGTTGAGAAATGGGCTGATGATAGGAGCCCTGTGGAACTCCTTGAGTGAGAGGTCACCAGCTTGATTTAACCCCATCCACTATAACTCTGTGCCAGACCTGTAAGCCATTTGCTCATCCAACATGTAACGTGGTTATCCAGCTGTGTGCTGGACCTCTTGGCTTATTTTAGTTTCTTTCAACAGTTGATGTCCATACTTGAAGTTCCAGAGTTTGTTCATTTGATGTCCATGCATTACATTATAAATTTTAATGGCAGTTTATTTTTTTTTTTCTATTAGACCCCTCTGATGGGGTAGACCCCTTTCCTGCAGATGTGGGTAAATAGGGGTGAGTAAGCAATCCCAACTGAACGTGACTCAGGGCAGTTCTTTCCCTGATGTAACAGAAATAATATGGAATAAATTTCTCTTGCAGGATCCACATCTGGACAGTTACACAATGTCCTCTATTAAAGAGAAACTTGGTTGTGACAGAGAGTCTTTGATTGGGCTAGCAGTTCTTCTGGGCTGTGATTATCTTCCAAAGGTAAGCAATATAATTATTTTTATTTGGTGCTTACGCTGTCTTGAAAAACAGCAAAGTGTAACAAGGGAGATGTGCATGCTGGAAAGCTTATGCAGTGCATGATTACTGAGATCCAGTAGAAGATGTGTATTAAGTCACAATTCTATTTGTAAAAGGCTAAAGATATGCAAAATGGTTCATGAACATCAGTCTTTCTAAGACTGTTTTGTGTTGTTCCAAACCTATTCTATAATGGAGGTGAAGGCAAAAGTTTAGATGCTGATTACATTGAGCCAAGGTGTGAGAACTCCATTGTTTATGAGGATGCTTTGTAAATAGTCACATACAAATGTGTCCCTAGCAGAGGGGCTGTGGAAAATGAGAAAAAATGTCTTTGTCTGTGCTCTTTGGAAGACCTAGTAGTGATGGTTTTGAGCTGTAATTATTAGTAAAGGCAGCTCTGGATGCAGTTTGGATGCATTTCCTGTTCCTTTGTTTGTAAATATATAATTTACAAATAATTAAAAGTGATCTATTTGGAAGTTTACCTAATTAATTGAGAGGAATCTCACTCATTACTGCTTCACTTTTTCTTTCTTTCCTGTAAACTCTTGAATTCTTTTTTGAGACTTTGAACAGAAGCTGTTGTAATGGCTATTTGAAAGGAAAAAGAAGTGGGATGATTTCCATACAGTTTATCACGTAGTGACTTCAGGCAATGGTTGCTCCTATTCAGGCTTGCCGTGGATATCTAGTTATTTTTAAATAATTGTGTCCCAGTATGGCAAAACTGTCCTTTAAACAACTGATACTGCTGGAAAAAACAAACCTTTCATTTTTTTTGTTTTGAGGTTTTTTTTTAATTTTGTTTCTGTTCTAGAAATCTTTAAATAGCTTGTTACTACTGTGTAAAGAGAGGGAGTAAAAAAAACAGTGGATAATCAGTGGTTATGGTACCAAAGCAGATCCTAGTATGCCAGGTTCTTACACAGTCCTAAAATGTCACAAATATGTGATGTCAGATAGGTCCTTTGAGTTACTGCAGCTCAGCAAAGTAGATGAAGACAGAAACTTGTAAAGAAAGCTGAATTATGGTAGTGCATTGGGAATTGAGATTGGCAGAACAGATAAATGAGAATACCACACTATAATTGCACTTATTTTGTTGAAAATACATCAAAATAATGTTTTCCTTGGAGAAGCTGAATATCTGAATTTACTTCAATGTCTGACTGTAGTCCAATGAGGACTTGGTTTGAAATGTAGTTTTATTTTATATGGTTGTATGTATTCAGTTGTGCCATCATAGCTGAATAAATACAGATTTATTTGCAATGATGCTGTAGAAAGTACACTCAATACAATCTTTGATTCTTGGCAAAATAGGGTGAAGATGGAAAGAACTGGAAAGCAGTATGTGTGTTATAAATCATAGAGTGATACAATAGCTTGGGTCAGAAGGGACCTCTGAAGTTCATTTAGTCCAACCCCCCTGCAGTGAGGGACATCTTCAATTAAACCAGGTCACTCAGAGCCCCATTCCCACCTGACCTGGAGTATTACTGGAATGGGGCATCTACCACCTCTCTGGGCAACCTGTGCCAGTGTTTCACTTCTCTGTTCTGAATCAAACTTCTTTTAGTTTATTTTATTGCTTTCTACTTCTTTCTTTGCCTTGTTTTATCTGAGGTGCTGTTGAGCATAAGAACAGCTTGCGTGTTACACAGACAGTATAGCTGTAATCTGCCCTTAAACTTGGTCAAAAATATTTTTCTCAATTTGTTCTCAACATCTAAAATCACTTTTTGTCATTTCTCTGCACTGTGTAATAAAGATATTTTTGGGATAATATTTTGTTTGTAATTAAATAATATTTCATATTTCTCTATAGGGGGTTCCAGGAGTAGGGAAGGAACAAGCTTTAAAGTTAATTGAGACTCTGCGAGGTCAAAACTTATTGCAAAGGTAAAATGGAAATTTATGTAAGTGCTTTTTTATTCAAAGACTTAATAGAATGTACTTCAGCTCCAAGACAATATTTGTAATACTTTAGTTAGGGAGGATATTACCACATTCCTTACCTTGTGTTTGCTAAAGGGATTGAGTGTTTTGCTAGGCAAGTCTCTTACTTGTTTTAAACATTAGCTGGCTCCTAGCTCTTGAGCTAGCAGGTATAAGTTGATGTATTGGAGTGAAAGTTGTAGGGACTGATGAGAATTACAGATTTTTAATTGGGTTGTGGACTAGGATTTGAGATACCAAGTGCTTTCTATATTTGTTATCATAATGTGTGTGTCAATGCTAGAAATCCAGCATGATGTACTGTAAAAGAACCCTGTTCTGTAAGTTCAAAAACTGTTTTTTGGATAAATGCTTGAGAAGTATAAAGAGATTATTTTTCAGTGGTTTAATATGAAAGCTAAAATTATTTCTTGATCCTTTTAACATCATCCTTTTAGGTTTGAGCAGTGGAAGGAACAATTTCACTATGATGATAATCCACCTTTGGTTGTTAAAAGGGTAATTCACTGTTCAGAGTGCCATCATCCAGGTCAGTGTGAAAAGTGCTGAGCTGTACTTCTAGCCTAATTGTTTACCTTTTATTATGGGGTGATAGGTTTTGTTTTATTGGGTTATGAGGTTTTTTCTACTAGCATTAAAAATGCTTTTCAGCTGCCATCTTCACATTTCAATACTGTGTATGTGTACTGTTATATAAATACTTCTAAGGCTTGGGACTAATTTTCTCCAATTGTAAAACTAGTTGACAGCAGATGGAATGTTACCACAATGCTGTTGTGGGATCCCAGATATTTGCCTTTTTAACATGATCAGTAAAGACAGCAAGTTATACTCTATACTGCCCAGCAACTATTTCTTTAGTTTCTTTAATTGGTCCTGCATCAATAGGACTGAATCTCATCATTGATGAGGTTTGTGGCAGTGTTTTCTCAAAAAGGAATTAATCCTGAGGACCCTGATTTTGGCATCATCTTTGATCAGTGACCTCACTCAAATCCATCGTTTGGCGAAAGAAAAGCCTGATTCAAATATATTACTCATATATGTTTTCCAGGTTATCCCACATTACTTCTGTAGTTTTTCAATAATAAGTTCCCAGCTTAAGATCTGAAACTGTTGAGGGAAAATTTTTCAGAAATATGGAAGCCTGCATGTATTTTTCAGTTTTTTACTATAGATCTATAAATGCAGCTACTGCACTCAGATCTGCTTACAGCTGCTATTCACATCACATTAGTATGTGTTCTGAGCTTTGTATTTGTAATATTGCCCTTATAGGTTTGGAGATTTTGGGAACCCCTTTTCTCCTCACTTTGTGTGTCTATTGCTATAGGATCTTACAAGGAACATGAGCACAATGGATGTAAACTCTGTGAAAGCGTGAGATGCTGCAAACCCAGTGACTCCAAACACTGCTGCCCTTGTGCATGGCATCAGTGGGAGCGAGTGAAACAAGCAAATGCAGTGGAGGACAGTATCAGAAAGTAGGAATGGCCTGAAAATTTAACTGCTTTTCCCTGCATTTGTATGCAGGGTGAGCATTTAGATTCTCCATTTTTTCCCATTTGTCCTCAGTTCCTAACACATTTGTTTTTACCTGCAGAAAAGCAAAGAGTTGTGAGGGCTTTCCATTCTCTGAGGTAACAAACAAGCCTACTTAATATCAATTGTTTCAATCAATTAGTTTAAATTTAAGCTTTTTGGTCTCTCTTAAACTGACTCTTTTATGTTTTATCTCAAGGTTATCCAAGAGTTTCTTGTGAACAAGAATAAATTGATCAACATAAGGGAATGTCGAAGGCCAAATTTATTATCCTTTCAGGTATATATCAAAATATTGAATATTCAGCTTTGTAGTCTTTTATTTATTACCAAGAAAGGCATCTGTGATAATTCTGATCTTCATTGGTTATTTTACTTGAAATAAGAATTAAAGAATCTTGCTACTATATCTTAATATACCTCACTGTTTTGAAAGCCTAAAATTGAAGACTTTGGAAAAATCAATTGCTGTAAATAGGTAGATAGAAAATTGAAAGAGAAAACTCACTTGTCAAGGTGTTTTTTATCTTCCAATACTGCTAGATGGGGATGAGGGTGTTAATATAGGCACATTAGCATTGTTTTCTAGGAAAGCTTTTTACTTGGTTTTTATTGGAAAAATCAGATCTCTTACAATGTTTCATATTTTGGGTTTGATGACAGTGTAAGAATTATGGATAGTAGAGTAGGCCACAGTTAAAGTGGCTTTAATGAAAATCCATGTTGATTGTCTCACATGGGTAATCTGTAATTTTCACAGCTCCTGGTAGAGCTGATGTCAGTCTGACAAGGTGTTTAACAACTGTCTTATCCCTGCTGCTGCCACCACACAACTGTTCCCTTGACTTGTCACTGACAGCTGATGAATGTGCCCTGGTAGGGATGGCTGTTCCTTCCCTTGGCAGTAAGGTGTTGTTGGGCCTTACACTAATGTATGAAAGCACCCTAGATATTTTAAGTATTTAGCCCAGTGTCCCAACTACATAACTATCTAAGCATGATATCTAACAGAATAAAGAATGTTTTAAAGTTTGGGATTTTTTTTTTTATACAAACAGCTGTTTGCTTCAGAGAAGATGGAATGGACTAAACATTACGCTTGTAAGAAGCTGTTAGCCCTTTTGACACGTTATGATATGATCCAGAGAAAATCTGGATACATTGACTCAAAACAACTGCAGGCAATAAGGTATTGTAGCTTGATTTCTTGAATTTAATATGTTTGCTTCTGCTGGCAGATTAAAAAACCACAAGGTTTTTCTGAGAAAAAAAAAAAAAAAGGAAATATGATTTTCTTCCATCCTTGTTTCAAGTTGTTTTGAATAGAGGTAAAAATTCAGATCAGTGCACCAATTCTACTGCTGCTGCACAAAGTAATACACAGAGCAGTTTCTTTCTAACTGGCAGTGCTTGTGTTCTCCTATGCTTGCTTTTTGTTCCTTTTCATTGGATCTGCCTAGGTCCTCTGCTCAGGTTCCTAGCAGACATGTAATTGAATTCTGTGTCTCAAAATAAGAGTTCAGGCTTAGAAATGAGCATCTGCAAATTCAGTCATAGTCTCTGATTGCTTATCAGGCCTACCAGCTGTCATTGTATTATGTGTCAACACTACTTTTCATTCAGGACTGCTACATTTAGGAATGTAAAAATGGCCAAGTATACTGTTACTAAAAATGGACGTGCAGGGAAGAAAAAGCAAGATAAGCATGTAATTACTTTCTCCCAGAATATTTTCCCACCATCCATAATTCTGTTACTTAGGAATTTACTGAGCCAGAATTAGTATTTTTTATTCTGTCAGCCCTCAATGTAATTTATTTTTTTTAATGATCTAATCTTTTCTTAAACTTAAGTCAGCTTCTAGAATCTACAGTGTCTGTTGGCAGATTTGAACTTCACTTTGTGAAGGGAATCGTGACTTATTTTAACTTTATCTGATGATTTCATTTCCCAAATGAAACCCAAATTCTCCCTGCCTCCCTAATTGTTTTATTGGAAGAAGGTTAGTAATTTTTCTGTCCTTGTCAAGGTTTTAAGACATGAATTTTAGGGCACAGGAAGACAGTCAAGAGCAGTGTGATAGTATCACTTCTGGGTTGATGTGTCATAGTCTTGAATTAGTACTTACAGAGATGCTGATCTATTCAGTGCTATCTTTCACAAGATCAGGGAGACTGGTTGGGGAATGCTTTTTAAATAGATTGGCAAGATAAATTACCAGCATTTACCTTGATGATTTGAATTCATTGACATTCTCTGTTTATAATACTTTCTAGTGTTTCAAGACTTTAAAAGACAGATGGTGTATGCTCTCGAAGATTTCCTTTGTTAACAAGTGTTTAAAAATGCAGTAATGGTTCAGCAGGATCAGCATGATCCTACTCTTCATGCATAGGAAACTACTAAACTGAGGTGTAGATAGTCTTTTTAGAAAAATCTCAGAGTGACTGACTGTCCCTTCTCAGTTCAAGTTCTATCCCTCCTCATGCTCTCACACAAAAGATATAAATGACACTGTCTGGTCACTCAGAAAGTTATTGTCCAGGGCAACAGCCTTCTCTGGCATTATTATCTTAAAATCATGGAATCATTTAGTTTGGAGAAGTCCAGCCATTAACCTGACACTGACAAGTCCACCACTAAACCATGTCCCTCAGTTCCACATCTACACATCTTTTAAATTAACTGTCTCCAGGGTTGGTGGCTCAACCACTTCCCTGGGCAGTTTGTTCCAATGCTTGACAACCCTTTCCATGAAGAATTTTTTTCTGATATCCAATCTAGTCCTTTCCTGGTACATCTTGATACCATTTCCTTTCCTTTCTTATCACTTGTTACTTGGGAGAAGAGACTGACCCCCACCTGGCTGCAGCCTCCTTTCAGGCAGTTGCAGAGAGCCATGAGGTCCTCCCTGGACTAAACCTTCCCCAGCTTCCTCAGCTGCTCCTGTCACACTTGTGCTCCAGACCCTTCATCAGCTCCACTGCCCTTCTCTGGACATGCCCCAGCACATCCAGTACCACCCCTTGTGGTGAGGGGCCCTGAAAGAGACATGGGATTTGAGGTGTGGCCTCACCAGTGCTGAGTGCAGGTGGGTGATCACTTCTCTGTGCTGGCCACTCTATTGCTGATACAGCCAGGATCCCATTGGCCCTCTTGGCCACCTGGGCACATTCTGGCTCATGTTCAGCTGCTGTTGACCAATACCTCCAGATCCTTTTGCTCTTGGCCACTTCCCAGCCACTGTTCCCCAGCCTGTAGCACTGCAGGGGTTGTTGTGACCCACGGGCAGGACCCAGCACTTGGTCTTGTTGAACCTCACACCATTGGCCTCAGCATCAGTGCAGCCTGTCCAGATCCCTCTGCAGAGCCTTCCTGCCCTCCAGCAGGTCAACACTCCTGCCCAGCTTGGTGTCATCTGTGAACTGACTGAGAGTGCACTTGATCCCCTCATCCAGATCATTGATAAAGACATGAAACAGGTCTGGCCCCAGTAGTGAGCCCTGGGGAGCCCCATCAGTGACTGGCCTCCAGCTGGATGTAACTCCACTCACCACTCTGCTCTGTGCTTGACCATCCAAACCGTTTTTAACCCAGTGCACCTATCCCAGCCATGAGCAGCCAGTTTCCCCAGGAGAAAGCTGTGGGACATAGCATCAAAGGTTTTACTAAAGTCTAGGCAGACAACATCCACAGCCTTTCCCTCATCCCCTTGAGTGGGTCACCCTGTTGAAGAAGGAGATCAGGTTGGTCAAGCAGGACCTGCCTTTCAGGCAGGTCAGCTGAAGATACCAAACTGATGTTTGTAGGAGACTGCATTATGTTTGTCTGTTACAGAAGAGCTTTTTTATTTTGTGTAAATACTCTTCTGAGTGGCAAATAAAAATGCTTCAGTGCTCAAACCTATACTCCAAATTTTACTGTATACAGGGTAGCGTATTTTTTTTAAAAGTATAGTAATTTCAATTTTATGAGAAGATTTTTTTCTCTGAATCATTTCAAATTAGAATATTGAAATGTTTTTAGATTTAAGTCATTTAGTGGACTTTCTCTTCTTACAGGATTGTTAAGACACGTGTTAAAAATGGAATTCCTTGTTTTGAAATTGAATGGCAAAAACCAGGTGGGTCTGGTTTCTATGTACATTATAGAACAAAACAGTTCATAGAAAAAGATAAAATCAAGATTCAAAGAGGACGAGAGTTTGGCAACACTCTGAGGCAATGGAATGTGGGCGAGACTGGAAACTGTTCTGTGGAAATAACAGGAAATGTGCATCAAATTTCACATACCCTGAAAGAAAAAGCAATGCTTTAAAGAAAAAAAAAATCTAGAAAGCAAAGGACTCAGTCTTCAGCTGCTTTTTCTGGTACATGTTAATAAGACCTGAACTGTGTATTTCATACCTTATTTCACTATGTACCTGAAGTTGTCACTATTTACTAGCTAGAAAATTTTCAGTGCTTCCAGACTCCTCCCTGTAGTGTGTCCATTTATGCCAGAAGACTGGCAGGAAGAAAAAGACTTTACTTGTAGATAAACCTCAAATATCATACTATTGACTTTTTATGTACCTTCTTTGTACTCAAGTCTTTGCTGTTTGGTTTTTCATTCCCTACATGTGTATGTTCATATTAAAAGTACATTCATTATTTTTTCAGAACATTATGTTGATCCAGAAGATGAGCCTGTGGAGTTGTTTGTAGTCACACTAGAAGAAGAGTCTTTGTTTCAGGCTGCTTATCCTGATGTTGTTGCCCTCTATCAAGTGGAAAAGTCAGAAGTTCTTCAGAAGAAACAGAAGAGTAAGTCAATAAGCTTATTTCTTATGAATTTATGTGTCTTGTCAGAATGCAAAAAAGCAAAAAAACATTTCTCCCAGTCTTGAATAATATCATGCCAAAACAAGATGAAGTCATGATGCCTCGCAGGAACACAACTATTCTATACTTTTGCCCTAAGAAATATGAACTGTGATTTATATGCTATTCAAAGTGCACTTTTATTATTTTTCTTTTCAGAAAAGAAAGACAGACCAGAAGAAAAGGTATTACCAAATGCTTATGATGAAGTTACTAGTCTTCTGTCTCAAATGAATTTAAAGCCTACATACAGAATTCTTCCTGGGCAGCAGTCCATGTCAGATACAAAAGCTCCAGATCAGACACAGCAGAGAAATACTGGATCAAAAGATGTAGCATTACCTTCAGCTTCCTGCACTTCAACAGTTCATGTGTCAGCATCAGCAGCTGCTCTTGCTGACTCATCTGTGCCCTCACAGTGCACTAAGTGTTCAGGGATCTCTTCCTCTGTACCAGCTAGTCTGCAACTGAGCAGTACTGATGGGAAAGGAACCTCCCTCAGCACTTCACCAGCCTGTGGAGGTGATGACTGTGATCCAGCAGCTGGCTTTACCACATGCATAAAACATTCACATCCACTAAGTCATGAAACAGTAAGAAACAGCTCAGAATATTCTGATGTTACACAGGCTGATGTGCATTCTGGTAGTGAAGATGATTTGTTCTCAAATGATGCTATGGGACAACTTCAGGAGTGGTCTTTGAGCGAACAAATACTTAGGAAGGTTCCCATTCCATCACAGCCTTTGTCTGAAGATGTAGTGCAACTGGAGTCTTTGAATTGTTTTAAACAATCAAAAGAAACATTGAATCCTGATAGAAATCATGTCTCTTCCTCATGTCAGTTAAATAACGTAGTGCAGGAAAGTAAAAATGTTCTATCAGAAAACTCTGCAAGTGAATCCAGCGGACATATCTATCAAGATGCATACAAAAAAGCTGATAGGGTGAAAAAATACCCCTATATAAGTGGTGCAGCATGTCTAGCCTTCAGTGGGCAAACAACAGAGACGCTTCATCTTGGGTGTGAAATGTTTCCAGCATCTCAAAAGCCAGCAGATGCAACTGGCTGTGACGTTAAAGAAGCTTGTATTGAAACTACTTGGAAAGCTTCTTTTAAAAAGAGTGTCTGTCAGAACAGATGCTCTTCTAGTGAAGACAGTGATGATGGGCACATGGATAAAATCCTGGTTTATGAGCAGCAGAAAAGGCAACTGAACCCTGGCCAGTTTAAAAAATGTTTTACAAAGAAAAAGAGCAGCGTTGTTACTAGCAAAAGGACAAACAGTGACTCAGCCCTTACAGTTAAAGGGAAGAAGAAAACGACCAATTTAAAGGAAGCTGTTAATAGTTTCTCAGTGCAGGTATCTCTAAAACCATCCTCTATAGAGGAAATTAATTGTTCCCAAAGTCCAGAGCAACCAATTGAAAGATTGGGTTCTCCTACACAGCAAGACAGAAGTGCTGTTCTGACTTACGCATGGGCAGACAGTCCCCTTCCCCTCTCTGAAAGACTGAAAGCAAGAATCAAAATCAATTAGGTTCTCCATAAAATAGATTATGATAGCAATGAATTATCAGTTAACTATCGGTTAACTGTCAGTTCTTGAAGAGTTCTTTCTCAAAGTTTCTGCAGTATGTATCAATTTTATGTGGACACAGTTTTGATGAATAGGAAGTGCTGTCACTGGAGCTGAAGTTTGAAACTAAAATGTTAACGAAAGTACCAGTTGATTATAGGCAAATACCAGTCCTTCTGGGTGTGTTTATATACTAAACTTGTTACATAAGCATCAGGATACAGTGTACAAGGATGAGGGAGATTTATTTAAGAAAAAGGTTTTGTTTTTTTTTTTCCCAACCAATTGTGCAGCTTTTGTGTACAGCTATTAGTCTTGCTTATACTAGAACAGTGTCTGCAGTGCTGTTGGATTCTCCTAATAAGACAAAGTGATGCAGCATTTTTAAATTGAAATTCTCCATTCTCCTCCACTATTTTAATTTTGCAAGTTTTGAAATGGGTTTTGAAATCCTGTGTTTCTGGTTGTGTTGACCATCTCTGAAGGAGCAGATAGGGACACACAGCAGATGTACATTGCAGGGTAGCTAAATTTATATCTGCCATGCCCCATAATAAGCTGTTCTTGGGGGTTGTGCCTCTTCCAAAGAATGGAATAAGGATGTAAGGATACTCTGGTGTTGTAGCTGTCATATCTAATATTTAAGGAAATTTGATGACTGTTTTTATTAAATATAATTAAATTTAAATTTAATTAGGGCATTTTTTTCTTAAAGAAGGTTGAAATACCATCTAACATTCACTTCAATTCATAATAGAGTGAAAATTAAGGTGCAGAAAATCTAATATCATATTGCGAGTTCTTTGAATAATATCATGTTTGGGTTTTTTTTTTTAAAGGGGAAACTTGAGTACAATTATAAATGTGAAGGTGCTCTTCCTACCTCTTTATTATAGAAGCAATCTGTTCATATACCAAAAAAAGTTGTCTTCAACAGTTTCCTGTTGCAGGAACGCCTCCTTGTATATATTTATGTGTTTGTAACTTCTTCTGTGCACCAGCCAGAAAGAAGACAACTCTTGCCAAGATATATTGTTAACAAGAGAAATTTAGAATATCTGTGCCTTAGTGAAAATGTCAGTTCTTCATAATGATCAAGGACCAAGTTTAGAAGCTGAATTCTAGATGTGTTTAAGGAAGACATAGGTAGCCTATAGCTAATAGAGTCTGTAATTTGCCAAAATGGTAGTTTCTTAGTTTACTCTGTGGGAAGATGGAGAAATTGTATTTATAATTGATTTTGCAAATGAGAAATGTATTCTGGAAATGAGAAAAAAAAGTCAGAAATACTGGAAACTTTTTTTCAGTTTTGAAGATGGTCTTTGTTTTCTCGAGACTCTCATGGACCCAGCTGATGTGAGAGGGTAGCTAGAAGAATAGTGTGNATAGTGTGAAGGAAAATAAGAGTCACCTGGGAATTTTAAAGGGAGAAATTCATAGCATGACAGGCTGGTTTGGGTTGGAGGGGACCTTAAAAGCATCTGGTGCCAGCCCCCATGCCATGAGCATGGAGCCATTCCTTATGCAGTGGTCAGTAATGGAGAGATCTGAGTGGGGTTTTTTGTGGAAAAATGTTGTTAAGTATGATTTTTTTTTTTCTTGCTGATGATTTTGAATGCTGGAAGTTAAAATCAAGGGTTTAACTTTTCCTTAATAAAAACACCAACATCATGTGAATGCACTCACTTTTGTTCCCTCCCAGGGTATGGGAATGTGCTCTGTTGTTGCAGGGATCATTCAATCTCACCCACGTGTGGATTTCTGTGGTTTAGAGCTTTCTTTAGAATTAAGGGACCAGAGTGGTTTTTGAAGAGAATTTTCTTTGTTTTCTAAATCTTCTTGAGATGTCTGCTTTAATGGATGAGGAAATGAAAATACTGTGTCAGAATTGCGACAAGTTCATATTTTGTGGATTATGAAAGTCAGAAACAAGATACAAGATATTAAGAACTGCAGAGGAAAAAATATTATGTTGCTGATTTTTTTTCTGCTAATTATTAGGTTTCACAAGTACAGTTCAAGCATGAAAAGCAGAAAAATTTCAATTTTCTCATATGTAATGCATCTAAATTTTGTGCCAATTTTCTGCCACTACTTTAGAAGCAGCAATAGATGTAGGGGAAAAAAACAACTGTGTAGAATGCTCCCTCTATTTAGGCTGTAGCTGCTCATTGCAGTAAATAAAAACATTTATCATTGGGGGTGACTGCTGCTTGAATTAAACTTGTGATTCATTACAGAAGGGTAATTACAGTTTTTAAATTTTTTTGGTTTCTTATCGTTATGTAATTTACTCAGTCTAAAGATTAGGGGTGATTTTTCTTTGGAGGTTTTTACTGTGCTGACTGCTTTGCAAATTCTCACACTTGTGAGAATGATGTTTAAATAAATTGAGGGGATGTAACCTAACTTTCTTCTGCAGGGAATGTTTCTCCAGGATTATGTTAAACTGCCTGTAAGAATAAATCAACTGATACATCAGCCTCATGAGCCTGAATAGATTTTCATTTATCATCTATCCTGATCTGTCCAATAGGCTCTACCAGGGTGCTTTATACAAAGTAATAAAAATGTGGCTACTATGGAGGTGGGGCATGTAAGGGGCTTATCCTTCTTAAAGTCCTTTTCTGAAAGGTTTTCTGCACAACTGCTGTCCTAGCCCGAGTACTTTACCTGATCTGTCACTCTTGCTGGCATCCCTCTAGCTTGAACGATGCTCACAGAGATCTAGGGCAGAGCCATAGGTTCTGTCTTAGCAGTGTAAATATTATTTCCACTTATAAACAGTATTAAACGTTAAATGCAGCTCATTTGTTTAGCATAGCTTGACAAATGGAAACATTTACTTGGCATTCCATAGGATTGTAACTCACTATTTCAGGTCCACAATCAACAAGAAAGGAAAATAAATGCTGTTTACGTGGAATATATAAATAGAGAGCTAGAAAAAAAATTTAAATATCACCTTTCAATGTCTCTGTGTCCCATTGTCATTTTTCCATTGGTACAGATTACTGAAATGCTTTTCTACATGTGAACCTGCCTAACAAACACAAAAATTTGATGAACACGATAAATCTTTTGCTAGTTAACCAAGAAATTTCCTAATCTGAGAAGGGATTTATTTAACTTTAAGGATCTGCACAGCCTTGGCTCTGNAAATAAGAGTCTCCTGGGAATTTTAAAGGGAGAAATTCATAGCATGTCAGGCTGGTTTGGGTTGGAGGGGACCTTAAAAGCATCTGGTTCCAGCCCCCATGCCATGAGCATGGAGCCATTCCTTATGCAGTGGTCAGTAATGGAGAGATCTGAGTGGGGTTTTTTGTGGAAAAATGTTGTTAAGTATGATTTTTTTTTTTCTTGCTGATGATTTTGAATGCTGGAAGTTAAAATCAAGGGTTTAACTTTTCCTTAATAAAAACAACAACATCATGTGAATGCACTCACTTTTGTTCCCTCCCAGGGTATGGGAATGTGCTCTGTTGTTGCAGGGATCATTCAATCTCACCCACGTGTGGATTTCTGTGGTTTAGAGCTTTCTTTAGAATTAAGGGACCAGAGTGGTTTTTGAAGAGAATTTTCTTTGTTTTCTAAATCTTCTTGAGATGTCTGCTTTAATGGATGAGGAAATGAAAATACTGTGTCAGAATTGCGACAAGTTCATATTTTGTGGATTATGAAAGTCAGAAACAAGATA
>VZTT01049952.1:110567-133386 GCA_013400855.1 Buphagus erythrorhynchus
TTACGTGGAATATAGAAATAGAGAGCTAGAAAAAAAATTTAAATATCGCCTTTCAATGTCTCTGTGTCCCATTGTCATTTTTCCATTGGTACAGATTACTGAAATGCTTTTCTACATGTGAACCTGCCTAACAAACACAAAAATTTGATGAACACGATAAATCTTTTGCTAGTTAACCAAGAAATTTCCTAATCTGAGAAGGGATTTATTTAACTTTAAGGATCTGCACAGCCTTGGCTCTGTGCTCTTGTGTCGAGGGAGATGCTTGGAAATGGAGTGGTGAAAGAGACTAATGGCAGCTGTTACTTGAGACAAGATAGTCTTTTCATGTCTAAAAAGGTGTCAGGCCCTGCCGTATTATAACAGCAGATAAAAGGAAACTGCAGTTAGAATATTACTGGGAGTTGTTGTAAACCCAAGTGCTACTGACAAAACCATAAACTCGGCGCTAGATTTAGCGCTTTTTCTTTCAGGAAACAAAACATTTTAACTGTTTCAAGAAAACAAAATTACGATGGGTGACAGAACCACTCTGCACAGCTCTGCTCATGTATTCTGCATTATAGCTATCATCAGAACTGAATTTAATTTAAGATTAATCACATAAGCTTTAAAAGTTCTTTAAGCCCAAGCCTTGTCTCCTGCCCCAATTTCCAACTTGTTGAGGTTTTGCCACTTCAAGGACTGAGCACAACTGGAGAAAGGGGCATACCTTTGAAAATCTTGTTCATTAAAAACAGCTACCCCTACTAAAATTCCTGATGGATATTTAATTTTCATTAGCTTTGAATAAAAATCAATTAAGGAAAATAAGTTAATCAGGAACATTTTAAATGCCAACATAGTGTAGAAGTAGTTCTACATTAGTATTTGTTATTTTAATATCTTATTTTGAAATGCAATTTACTCTGCTAGAGCACCTCTGCAGCAAGCCTGAAGCCCAGCTAGTTGTCTCACCAAATATTTTTCACAAAGGTTGGACCTGTGGTAAGTTTTTGGTATTCTCTGGCACGTGGTAGAAGGAACCGTGACTGTGGTCTGTTTTGCATAATTTCATGGGCAAACTAAATGAACCCTTCCAAGCTCTCTTAGTCCTCGAACCCAAGATCCCAGTGCTGCCCTGGCAGTGACACCAGACAGATGAGATAGGCCCAACCCTAGAAACAGTCCAAGTTTTATCTGCCTCAAAACCATGAAATCTGTGGCCGCCTTTGAGCCGAATTCAGGCTGTCAGTCCAACATCAATGCCACGTCCCAGAGCAGATTTAGTCTTTAAGCCCCTCTCTCTTGGCTCACTGCAGTGTGTTGTAAACATTTTCTTTGAACCTTATGCACTGGAGAGTTAAATTTGCTGCTTGACCTACAGCTGGGTGGGAAAGAGCCCTGAACTCAGAATCCCCAAAACAAAGGGCTTCAAGAGCAACAGCTACATGCATGCCTAATGTACAGGGGCTTCATAGGACTTTATCTCCAGACTAATGTATTGCTAGTTTTTCTAATTATTGAATGGCTTCTTTACCAAATCAGACCTGCCAGTTAGAAATGTGGAATAGAGTCTGATTTCTGCTAATTAGTGCCATGCCTTCCTGATGGAAAGAAATCAGCAGTAGCTCTGCTGACAGTCTGCTGGGCAGCCAGTTGACATGTGCTGCCCTAACCTGTGATGTGGGCAGTCTTTGGCTGTCAGTCACATCAAAGCGTATGGAGGGTACAGGAGGGGTACATGAGGATGTAAAGGCTTTGCCTTGAGGAGTTATCAAAAAACTGAGAAAAGTGATGCTGATGTTACACAGAAGTTTAGGAAATACAACAAAAGTGCAGGAAATAGTACAGTGGGGTGGCATAGGGCATATATGAATCCTGAATTCCCAAGCACTTGTGTTGTCAGACTTGGTATAACCTCTTAGGAAAGCCCAAGGCATGCAGATCAGCAACTCAGCTAAACTGTTGTCCTCCCTGGGTATGGCTCCTACAAAAATTTTTAGTGAGGTATGCACAGCCCAACTTCTACTCCTATCCCAACATCTATTCCTTTCTATTACCTTATAAACTGAAAGATATAAGTTTTACAGCATAGTTTCAGGCAGTGATCTGTGTTCTCTGTATTTATTATTTATCATGAGATGTATGGGATTTGTAGGTGTTCTTCCTATCAGTCAGGTCCAAGGGAAGGTGATGGGTTTGTGCTCATGCATTTCCAAGCAGAAATACACCTTTGTTCTGGCATCTATAGAAATGCCATCATCAAAGAGGAAGTCACGTTGTTTCCCTTTCTAAAAATCCCTTTTCTTATTGCAGATTGCTTAGAATTTGCAAGAAAGATATTTGGGAAGAGTTGTAGCCTCATTATTTTTGTTTGTGATTTCTAAAGAAATACTATTTTCAGTTGATGGCATTTTGTTGTTTTCCCCCACAATTACAGTCAGTTTCTGACTGCTATGCTTTTTAGTATGGTAATGGTAAAAACTCATAGAATGTGTTATTCTGCTGTTCTATGAATAGTCTTTTTAGCAGTAACAGAAGAAATCACTACAATAATCATATAGATAAGGAGTTCTGAGATATATTAATGAAAGCAAGCAGGATGAACAGTGACATTTCCTATTTGGGGTTGGTGGTGGCTTTTTCAGCTTCAAAGGCCAAGTTTCTATTTACCAAACAAACCTTTATCCAGAATCTTCTAATCCATCACCTTCCACATTGTAATCTCTGATGTTAGTGGTTTGGAAAGTGGGCTGAAAAATATCCTGCAATAATCTACTGATTTCTGTACAACCTAGCATATTTAATAAAATTTTTTAAAAAGCCACTAATTCTTTGCTTGTTCTGTTATCAACAGTTCACCACTGAGGCCTTACAGAGAGTACACTCCTCTCCCCACACTGATAAGCTGAAGAATAACTATGTAAAATGTGCCTGTGGCTCTCGCATTGAAAATGTTTGAATTTTTACAGAGAATTGAACAAATCCACCAAGATTATATTCCTTCCAATAATAGTGGTGTTATCTTGCAAAAACTTCTTTGTAATAGTATATTTACCTTGGAAAATACCAGCAATTTAAGTGTGGGGACTTTTTTTTTTTTTTTCCTGCTACAAAGCCAAACTGTTTGTGCTGGGAAGCTGCAAGTTACAGATTCAGAAAAAAATTGCTATCAGCAATCATTGGTGTCTTCCAGTGGCCAGGCCACTCTCACCACAGAAGCCAAAGACTTGGAGCTGCTCTGACATGACAGTGAACAGGGAGATTTCAGAACTGTGGGGTTCTCATCCAGGTGGGTATCCATATGATCTGGTATAGCCCTCTTGTTGGAAATCTTACAACCTTGTTACTCGTGCCTGGGGAAAAGACCTGAGTTTGTATATTATGATTAACTAGTAATGTAACTCGGAATAAAACCCAAGCAAGTGACTTTGGCAGAATGAATGTTTCAGAGAGGGAATAAAATCTGACCAAAGAAGAGCCAGTGAGGTACAAAGCGTCCATGATGCAGACAGAAGTTACCAGCACAGATATTCTGGGAAGTCCCACAAGACCCACCCCAGGACACCTTCTGAAGAAGCTTGTGGAGCTCAGGGTGCCCAGCCAGCTCCTCCCAGACAACCCAACCAAAAGCTCTGACAGCAGTCTATCCTCTTTCAAGTTCCAGATAAAATTCACTTAACAAAAGCTCTCTGCAGTTGTTCATTTAACAAAATACAGTGCTAGGATTTCTTCTTATAAATAAAGGATAGTGTGACTGTGGGGTTTATAACTCTTGCTCTTCTAGTGAAATTGATCAAATATTCTATTACATCACTAAAACTATTCATAAAAAACTCCAAGACATAGTACGTTTTAGGAAAGTAATTATGTTTGCAGAATGGCAGCCAGTAGTAAAGATGGGTACAGCATCTACCTGGAGAATACACAATTTAGGAAGTGCACAATAAAAAATTCCTCTAAATGTGATACAAGCTAAGAAGCCAGTTGATAATTGCTATTATATCAATCACAGTAGCTCATAGTTTGGCAATGAAAAGGAGTGGCTTATTGTAAGTGCTCTTTTATTAATCTATTGTCACAGATCTCACTTTAATAGCAACATTCTGTGATCACATATATTATTTATGGATCATTTGAAGAATCTGTTATGCAGATATTCGGATTAGTGGGCTATCAAATCATTAGCCAAATAAATCTAAAGATAATAAAACTCACATGAAGATAGATGGCTTTCTTTTTCTTGTTCTTTTCAGCTAATTCAGGCTAATTTAAGCCTTTCACAGAATGGTGATAATGAAGGATTTGTTCTCAGCAGCGTTATGGCAGGTGATTTGCATTTGAAAGTTTGACACATTTATAGGCCTTTGATCTTTTCCCCTCAGTGCTTGTGCCCCTGGCCAGACACCTAGTGCACGTTTTACCAGGTGGAAGATCTAGGAGCAAAAGTAGCTCTGAGAGTCACCCCGAAGATGAACACTAGAAAAATATAATTAAACTGTTTTTATCCAGAAAATATTTTATTGCTGAATTTGGGTGGCCTTTATATGACACTAGAAATAAAATACATTGAGACTTCTTTTATTAGAGTTTATTTTAAATTAGAGAAGGTAGTCATGGAAAATTTTATAAAATACAGTCTGATGGCCCACTAGCTATAAAGATTAGCTTCTTTTATAGGTTTGAATTTATTATTGAAAGGAACTCCTTGCTGCAGGACACTTGAAAAATTTTGACACCAAGTGAGAAAAGACTGTGGCAGCCATGGAGCCACTTATTAAATATTACTTAAATTTTTGCTTTGCCAAANGGTGTTTGAAAAAAAAAAAAAAAAAAAAAAATTAACTCTCTGGGCAAGAGAGCTTTGGGCTGAAAGAGGAAGCCCTGAAAAAAAAAATCATGGTGCTCCTGGAACCATGAGCATATGTGAGCATAATCAAACACACAACCCTAGGATATATAAAAGATGTTCTTTGTATTTACTATCTGACCCCAATATAAGTAGGAAGTCTAAGGATTCAGTAGGATCATGGTTGAGTATTTGAAACAGGAGTATTGTACCCCTCATGATTTTTTTAAATTTCACATAACTAGCTAATTCCTCTGCTAGATCGCAATGATGAATTTCAGGTGTGTGAGCCAGTGCCTCATTTCATTCTCATCTCAGATTTGATTCCTAAAGTAGTCTGAGTTCACTAATTAAAAATTCCTTGATGAAATTCCTTCCTGTTCCATTAGCAATTATATTTCTACAAACTGAGCTTTTCCTCTGAAAGAATATAAGGCTTGGTGGGTTCCTTGGAGGAGGACAGCCAGTCTGATCTCAGGAAAGCTGCAAGGATGGAGGTGTCCGGCCAAATAGCCTCAGGCTCCAGGTTTTATTTGGGAGCATGCAGGTCACCACCCCAGAATACTCGGCCTTTTTAAAGCTGTGTAATGAGTACTGATTAGCCATTGTCTGGAGTACACTGAAAGTAGCAGGGACTATGTAAATGTTAGTTTACTTTGGATGCACATCAATAGGGAAACTCCAACCGCCCTGCTGAGTCCCTGGGTTTTTTTTCCTGCCTCTCTTTAAAAGATACTCCTTCAATCTAAGAGTTAACTTCACGTTGAATGTACTTGAAAATTCAGTTCTCGGTACATTTTGTTCTTCAAAAGAGAACGCCATCCATCTGTGTTACTTTGCTTTCAACTCATCACAGAATGTCAGATACCAGATAAGAGCGAGACACTGATTAATGCGCATCCCAGCCTGACAGGGCAGGTCAATGTCAGGGAAATCAGCGTTTTACTTTTTTGTTGTTGTTGTTGTTGTTGTTTTGTTTGTTTGTTTGTTTGTTTTTCCCTTTGTTTTTATTTTTATTACAACCCATTTGCTAATATTTACTGTAGAAAATCACTTCTCTGGAAGCTCAACTGGCTTAAAGTGATCTCAACCGGAGAATTTAGATTTAATTGCTTTCTATTTCCATCTCCATTTTATAGAGCCTGTTAAGCCGACTGCTGCGGTGGGCACTATAGAGATCTCCGCAGAGGTAATGTCTCCCCTGATACAGCCTGTATCCAAGGAAAGGAGATTTGGGGGAGCAAGAGCAGAAGACAGGGAAAAGATCTCTTTGTGATCATGCAGGTCAGTGGCAGGGCTGGGAACAAGACACTGCTGGCTTGATTTCCCGTCCTGGTTGTGACCTGATCGTGCTGCCTCTGCAGACCATGCTTTACTGTTTTCCCTGGATTGCAGCAAACTGGATCCTAAGCGAGTGGAGCTGTAGCCAGGACCAGCTGCCTCCTGGATTTGCATACCTGCTGTTGTGAGACCTACCTGCTTATTCATGCATGCACCGCTTTTACACATCCCAATTACCATTAACTAAGCAGGAACTCAGGCAGGGTGCAAGCCAGATGTCTGTGTCTCTTCAGAGTGATGGTGACAGCAGCACACAGCTAAATGGGCTCTCAGAATGAAGCCAAGCTAAGGGTTTGATTGGT
This sequence comes from Buphagus erythrorhynchus, assembly GCA_013400855.1. Classification (NCBI taxonomy): domain Eukaryota; kingdom Metazoa; phylum Chordata; class Aves; order Passeriformes; family Sturnidae; genus Buphagus; species Buphagus erythrorhynchus. The sequence continues at coordinate 117,042 of VZTT01049952.1, forward strand.
AATCCTTTTTTCCTTCTAGCTCTACATTTTACCTTCTCTTTGTCTAACCTGATAGATTCGTAAGTTTTACTTACTGGCCCATACTTAAGTATTCTTGGCAGGAGTTTAGGTTTTTTACTCTCTTTTGTGTTTAAAAATAGAAATAAAAAAATAGTTTTCTAAACAGCAGTGACCTAAAGCTTTTTTTTTTTTTCAATTTTACAACCTTAACTGAGTCCTTATCTGTAACTATATACTATAACAATATAACTATTTGATAGGCTGTGCTTAGGACTGCCTCAAAAGCTTGTTTCAAGTGGATAATTAAATGTTTCCTGCTTCTAAGTTAACTTTATCCATGAAACTGAGTAGATGGAAAGAGATGAATTATTTATATGAGCAGGAGATGTCAAGAAAAGTCATAATTTTCTAGTGTCAGTACCAAGAAGCACCAAAAAGTCTGAGACACAGAAAATCAGGCAGATGAAACCTTAAAGAAAGAGAGAGAGAGGAGAGAGAGATGAAATGAATTTGAAATTATGAAGAAAAGAGGAAAAGGAATAACATTTAGGGATAGATGGGACAAACTAGAAGTAGAAAAATTGAGAAGGGGTGGAAAATAAAAGTTGATAATGGGGTATAGGAAAGGAGCAGGGTCTTCAGTGGTAGAGAACACAGACCTGTGCACTATGGCCTTGTAACCCAAACTCAACTGTCCAAAACTACAATCAGGCAGGAAAAATATCTGTGTCTTCTATCACAGCAGGAAACTTATAATGCACCACTGAAAGGTCAAGGGCTTTTAAGACTCAGAAATTGTGTTCGTTGCCTCTGTCTGCAGTGTGCAAAGAGTTTGGTTGTTCTTCTTTCCACCTCCCACCAGGCAGCTGCACTTGCAGCAGGGGTAAGGCTGCCCTGAGCCCCCTGGTAAGGCAGACCCAGCCCCCTGGCCCTCTGCCCACACACCACATTCACTGGTCCAAGGCCAGCTTGGTGACATTTCTCTGGCCTTGCTCCAGTGTTCCAACCCACCAGGCTTCCCAGGTCTTCTAAGCAGCTGCCTCCTGGCTTGTCTGCCTGAGCCTGTGCTGCTGCATGGGGTTATCCCAGCCAGCACAGGGATTTGTCTTTGCTTTCTTTGCACATCCCAAGGCTGCTCCCAGATAGTTTTCTCCAGTCCCTTTGAAGGAAGCTCCAAGACATTAACCACTACCCACACTTCAATATCATTTGAAAACTTCTGCATATGCAGCATCACCTACAAAAAATGTGAACAATTTTACTCAAATATATTAATGGGACTCTTATAAGACTGCGTTTAATTTGGTAGGCAAAATTCATGGAAGCACTCTGAGCAAATGCAAGAAAAAAAAAAATCCCCAAGTTAACATCCCATTCAGATTCATCAATAGCCTGAAGGACAGACTTGGGTTTTTCTGCAGGATTGAATGTGATTAAAATCAAGATTTAGCAATTTGCCAATAAATTTATGATTGCAGTTTGAAATCAATGATCCTCACCCGTGGGTTAACCACGTGCCCTGAAAGGTGCTCAGATACACAGCATTTTATTTCAGAATGTGAAATATGTAAGTGCTAAATAAAATCTGTAATCTAACATTTGCATGTTGTCTCTTATCCAGACTATGGATCTATTTTATAATTATTAAACTGAACTGAGACTGTGCCCAGAGCATAACTTCATTTAGCACAGAGATCAAACATGGTTTATGTTAGCAGCACACAGCAATTCTGCACATCAGTGCTAGGATGTGGGGGAGGAAGAAATGAGCAGACACTGAAGAGGAGGTTCAGTGGAGAAAAAGGAACACCCTGAGCTGAAATGTAATCACAGAAATTGAAAAATAGCTCCCTTCACAAACACCCAGCTTCAGCTCTGCAGCCCGACTACAAACAGTCACATCTGAGCTTTTAATGTAGTTTTCCTGGCTATTGGGATTCCTTGTAAGATTTACCTAGTTTTGGAAAATTCATCATGTTGCAAAATGAATGCATGCAAGCCCATTTTAATAGCAGGAAAGCAAGAGTACAAACCCTTACGTGTTATCCCAGTTTTTTAATAACGCCTGTGGAACCACTGTTACACATGGCAAAGGTAATCATCCCACTGTTCATGGGACAGTAGAAGAAACACTTGGGGATAAAATATATTGTACTTCACAATTTATTAAATTTGAAAGTATGCTTTTGGGTAGGAAAGGAGGTATTGCTGATCTTGAAATACTTGCAACAGATAACCCTCCACCTCTCCCATGAAAAACTGAGATATATCCACTCCATTACAGCAGACAGCAGTTTTTAAAACCAAATGTGAAAGCTGACATAATTAGCTGCACTAAGTGCTAATAGAGATTTCCTGCAGAAACAGCGTCTGTTATTTTGATAATTTCGGTTACTTCTCATTTCTGAGCAAAATGAATCTTATTAGGCTCTCCTTTCTCTCCCAGCTTTGCATTTTCCTTCTGCCTGAAGTAGCTAGTGGACATTAAAGACCAACCACATAGTCGAACCTCCTTTCAACTTCTGTTAACAGGGGTATTAAAAAGACATTCTTAAATATCAGCTGAAAGCCACTAGGTAATAAACTCTCTACTTAAAAGGTGGGTAGGTGTAAATTCCACACGTAGGGCTTTTCATCTGGGAAGCCAGTTGCTTGGAGATCAGATGTTTTAAATGAATTGCGGAGCTGATGTCACTTGTCAGTCGATGGAGACTGACACTATTTGGAGGATCAAAAACTTACATTTGAGGATGTAAAGCAAATAGATAAGTCCTGATCTTGCCAGCCCAACACCAGAGAGATGCTTGTTCACTATGTAAAGCCCTGGAGAAATCAGTGATATTCACTTGACTGTTCCTTCTCCATAAGCAGGGTCCAGTCTGGATATTTTGGAGCTGCACCCTTGAGAATATTAAAAGTTTTTAATGTTTATGGCAAGATTTTTAAATAGTATTAGAACTAGACTATTTCTGGTCTCACTACGAATTAATAACAACATTTTCTTTTGTGCTAGCCACAGGTTTGCTTGACCAAAGATGGTCTAATTATTTAATGACAATTAGACATCCAATTTACAAATTCTTTTCATTGATTACAGTAAGGCTTTGGGGCTCCCTCTTATAGGACTGGACAAAAATCCTTGTTCTCTTACTGCCTTCTTTCTGTCTGGGAATTTTAAGTGGCTATGCATCTGCAATCTTCAGCACACTGACCTCAAAAAAAAAAACCTAAATATAAGGATTTGTTGGCCAGCTTGCTCATTTAGAAGTCTTTTTTGTTTCAGTTGAGACTGGACCCAGATTAAACCTTCTTCCACAAGTAGGAAGGAAGCTTCAAGGTCTAAAAAGTCTAAAAAAATTTATTCTGTTCAAACTGAGGCAAAGCCTTAAAAAGGAGAGAAGCATAGTACGGTGGATAATGTGAGTCTGGATAACAAATGTGGTGGATCCTTTCCTTCCTTTATTGCCGGCTTGGGTGTAAACAGAGGTGTTCAACACAGTTTTTCTGAAGTGTTGAACACCTGCTGCGTCTGCTGAAGTTAGTGAGACCTGCAGCTGCTCACCCCACGTTTTATTTGTGGCGATTGGCTCCTGGTGCAGGATGGCCACAGACACCTCCACTGCGAGCGGGTGGCATTGCAGCCAAGACTTGGGGAACTGTTTATAAAAGAGGAGGTGAACAGACTTTAAAAGCTTTTGGGAAATGTTTGTTTTTTTATTTTTTTTTCCACATTACAAACTGCAAGATGAGACTGTATCATCTAAGTGCTCTACAAGGACGTTAGTATGATCTGCTTCTTGGGAAAAATAAGCCTAGACTTTTGTCCTAATTGTAAAGGAGGCTGACTGTGATGAGATTAGTGTTATTTAAACACATTTATCCACATTTACTCAGTTTCAGCCTCCATTCTTCCAAGCCACTACAATTTTTTACTCACTGTCTGTTTCTCCTACCAAAATCACAGTATGGTGAAAATACATTCTAATATAGAAAAACAAACAAACAAACAAACAAACAAACAAAAACTTATATCAGTTGTAAATTACTGTACACAAAAATGCATTTTTTTACCATACATAATCAGGACATATTATCCAGACTTCTTATTTTAAATTTTAAACCTGAAGCTCTAGAAATTTTCTATGCCATGGGTGGTTTGGGTTTTTTTTAAATGGAAAAATTTTTGCTCCTTCCATGCTTCCATGTTTCTGTGATGAATTCAAAAATATGAACAGGGAACATTTCATTTTAAAGGAGATGAAGATTGAGATGTTAGCCTTTGTACTGCAGAATAGATTATTGAGATGAAAATCCAAACTACCAGTCAAGAAGAAAATGCCTTATCATTTTTTGTGAGTTCATATTTAATGGGTGTTAGTCTAGTATCTCACTTTCCTTCAAAGTTTTGACATTAATAATGGACAAAAAGGAAATTACTAAAATTTGCAGGAGGCAGAATAAAATAAAGATCACAAAACTTTTTTTTTTTCTTTCCTTTTTCTGTGAATTTACTGTCTAGGAAGAGGCCACCTGAAATACTAGACATTCTTAGCACTTTAATGAGACCATCCAATTGTCATAGGGTTTAGAAAATAAATCTGGTATCCAGCCTGCAGCCTTGCCTTCCTCTGTATGACACTTTTTAAAGTGTTATAAATAACACTGAGAACTGTTCCACCGTTCCCATCAATTTTTTGCATGTTATAATTTTCTGTACTTTGCAAAATAATTTCTTGAGTGAGAATTCTCATTCTTGTGGGTGCAAATGTAGCATTGTCCAAAACTACTTAATCCAAGAACAGCTACATACCACAAGACTCTGCTGACTCACACAGGCTATGGATCACACCAGGACCATGGAGAGGTGTTACACAGCTTCCCAATTCAGCCAAAACTGAATCTGAGTCTGTTCAGGGAACCTGGGGGCTGTGGTCAGAATTGGGTGGCTAGTTTTCCAAACAGAATCTCTGTCTGCATCTCCACCAGCAGAGCAAACAGGGCACAGTCCCTTCTTTGGCTCTGAAGATGTGCTGTGGCAACGCTTGCTTGTCTGGGGAAACCCTTTGTTCACTCCTGTGCCTTCAGTGGCCTCTCCTGGACCACAGTCAGGCAGCATTTGGGACATAAATAGGTGTGTCCAAGCTAAAACAGTGTCAGGGAGCACAATGGTCATAAAAAGGATGCACAACAACGGCAAGGCATTAGCCCCATATTATCTATTAATATAAAAAAGCCTGTAATTTTTTATTGCTTGTGTAATAGTTCACAAGAGCATAAGCTTACAAGATCCAGTGATTTTTCATGCAACCAGAGTTGTTGTCTACATACTCTCATATCCTGCCTTGGCTGCTCTAAGCATTTACTCATAAAATATAAGAAAAGATATAGCTATTGCTATAATTTGCATTCCTCTTCTCTGCCTAATCTCATCTGAATCCCAATATTTAAGAACACAGAGATGAAATCAGAATGTGTTAATCTCTCACTCACAGCAAAAATCTGTACAAAGTCTTGGACATGCACAAAATCTTCCCCCTCCTTGGTGTCTGAGCAACACTTCCTATGATTTACCCATAAATTAACTGGTGAGGTACATTATTTATAGTCAGCAAACAGGTGACTTGTTGAAGATTTTGGTTCTAATTTTGAATGCATTAAATTACTATTTGGTTCCAAAAGGAAAACTGCTGTACAGAACAGTCTATATATGTGCTCACTATGCGCATTTTTAATATGTTTATATATTCCATATGATATATTATGTACATGTAGACATGTTTCCATACATATATACATACATATGTTGGGAAGCTTCTTTTCCTTTTCACACCCTGACAAAAGTGCCTCTTCTTCCACCTCCCTCTCCTTGTATTTTTGTATTTGTAGTCTTTTAATTGCTATGTTAACAGGAAAAAAAATAAAGACATGAAATAAGAGCAGAGGCTCTATCAAATGGAAGAGACACTATAAACACAAATACAGGCAGGAAAAAGAGTGGGACAAGTTCCTTATTTATGCAAAATTAGATCTTGTGACATTGTGACCATTGTCTTGGTACTAAATGAAACCATTCAGATCACTGAAGTCACAGAAAATACCTGTCACCTTAACTTTAGTTTTTAGCAGTTTTAGCCTCTCTGTGCTTCTTAGGAGTGTTTTATCTTATTTCCCTAAAGAAGGACCAGAGAAGAGCTCAGAATACGATGAGGTAGCCATAAAACACAAAGCAATCCTGTCTGTAGGAGCTGTGCCCTGAGTTCTTGGGTGGCATAGATGTCATGATAGTCAAACTTTCTCAGCCCTGGTTGAAATGCAAAAGTCCTTCACCTTTTGGTAGTTTCTTATATATATTTGTAAAACCAGTAAGTGTCCCATAAGATGCCTCCCAACGTTTTGATACCTAACTCATAAAAACTCACAAAAGCCTTCCCAGAGGCTAAGTATGCTGAATATTGGATTGGGTTTTTTCTGCGTGGTTGTAGTGAGGATTTCACAGAAGGAAGTGGTATGTTCCAGAAAACCTCAGCATGCTTTGGCTGTGTGCCATTGTGAGGTATTCCCTGCCTTTGGAGTAGATTATGGAGCACACAGAGATCATTACACAGAAGGAAACTCTAAAATAAATCCTACTTTTATTTTTTCCTCCAGGTTGACACTCTTTCTCCCTTGCTTTTCATTACATATTACATTTTGCTTCCATTATGTGCCAACACAAAGTCATGGCTGGCAGCCAAGCTGCTCAACAGCTGCAGAGCTCAGGAGTTTTGGACAGTTTTCCTGGCTCTCCTAATGCTTTGCTGTGTGATTTGGGGAAAGTTCCTCCTTGCCTTTACTTATCCCTTCCCCCAGAGTAATAGAGAACATTAATCATCACTGCAAGCTGTACTAAAGCCTAGAGATGAAAAGTGCTTGTTATTAATGATATTAATTTATAAGTTATACATTTTCACTTAACTGTGTAACATATAACCACTGTTGCATTGAACTGGGACTGGAAATGGGCTTTTTTTGGCCAGAAGAACAGATTCCTAGAGGTACAAAGTTTTACAGAAGTAGCTTCTAGTCTTCTCTAACAGATATATAACCTGTATATTACTTTGAATTAATTTTCCACAAAAAATATTTGTCTAGACCCAAAGTTTATTTTGCTTCCCAGACTTTTCTTTTTAATTATGTTTTCCTATTTTTTAATGGGACTTTGACCTTGTTTACAATTACAGATTTCCTTTTTGATTTCCCAGTCATGTATTAAAATAGCACATAAAGCTACAAACTGCAGGGAGATGCATTGCAGCTCTTTCCTCCTTTCTCAAATTGAAAACCAAGGTGATTGGTTTGTCATGAGTTGCAATCCCATGAGAGGAGAAATCCAGAGAGAACCATAACACACAGAAATCCAAACAAACCATCTCTGACTTTCACAATTATCATGCAGATAAGAGACTGCCCCAGCAGCAGTCAGCACGGCTCACATTTTCTCTGCCGTAGTGCCACCACCTTCAGTTACCCAGAAATCAGGGTTCAACGGCTTAAATTTAGGGTTTGTGTAAGTGACCAATAAATTCTGGATCTGTAAATTGTTTTGTAAAACGGTTAATTTTCTTTTTCCTCTCTCCCACTTTTCCCCCCAGCCCAACGCTCAGTGTAGATGCGCAGCCCTAATCGGTTTAGTTGCAAGAAGATAATCTTTTTTTCTCCCTTTCTTGCTGTTGCCTGTTAGCTTAAAGGCTTTTTAGCTGAAGGTTGATAATTATCACTGAGAAGAAACTAGCACATCAGGAGTTCATTTTCTATCTTAGCACTTCTGGCGCTCCTTTGAACTCCTCGCACCAAGCCCGTGTTCCCACTCTGTCACTTTCCTCCCTCCATCATAAAAAGGTCTCGGCAGCCGCCGGCTCCAGCCTTTGCTGGTGGGCAGAGGGCATCGCTTCTCCGAGCGCTGCTCCAGCATGGACAAACTGCACGAGACGTTGATAAACATGGAAGACGCTCTGGGCTCGGAACACCCCGCCTGCCTGTCTCCGTGGGACTGGAAGAGCAGCGCCGGCCCTTTCGAGCTGCACCCCATCTCTCCCCCGCACAGCCTGTCCCCGACGCCCTCGTTCGAGTCCTACTCCTCGTCGCCGTGCCCGGCGGCGGCCGAGGCGCCCTACGGCAGCGGCGGCAGCGGCCTGGCGGGCTACGGCCTGGTGGAATTCCCGGCCGCGTTCCTGCCCAGCCCCGGGCAGGCCCGGCTGCCCAAGGGCACCAAGGTGCGGATGTCGGCCCAGCGCCGGAGGAAGGCCAGCGAGCGGGAGAAGCTGCGCATGAGGACCTTGGCCGACGCGCTCCACACGCTGCGCAATTACCTGCCCCCCGTCTACAGCCAGCGGGGCCAGCCCCTCACCAAAATACAGACCCTCAAGTACACCATCAAGTACATCAGCGAGCTCACCGAGCTCCTCAACAGCGTCAAGCGGGCGTAGAGCCCGCGGGAGCGCCTGGCCCGGCACGCTCGGGGCCTTTACAGACAAAACCATCGACATTTCTGCCCCGTCAGAGCGCGGCGGGGCCCGGTGTGAGGAGCGGAACCGCCGCTGTCGCTGGGACACAGTGCTGGAAGGTGATGTAGGATTGCCTGGAAACCTGAGCTGCAGGCTGCTGAGACACAAGTCTTGCTCTTTTTTGCCTTTTTTTATTATTATTATTTTATTTTTTTGTTTTAATAATAATTTTGTTTTAATTTTTGAGAAATATTAAACCTAGTCTGTTACAAAAGTAAAAAAAAAAGAAGCAAACAGCTGATCTTCCTAGGATTTACATATCACTGTTGTGACTGAACTTGTTTTATAAGGACAATAGTAAATCCATAGGTGTTAAAGTGAATTTAAAAAAATGACAACAGCTTTATAAGAATACTAAGTGTATTGATTTGTAGGCACTTTAATCATAGGATGAGGAAGAACATGTATTTAGTTCAAGTATTGTCTATTTATCCACACTTCCACTGTACCTAAAAATCAAGTAACTAAGTAATAGTAAGAACATCTTTGCATGTAAAATAAAATGTGTCATAGTCTGTATCCTGTATTATAAATCTGATTGATAGATAAGTAAAATCTAGTGATGACTGCTAAATATTGAAAACGAAATATAAGCAAACTGACATTTTGTATAGATAAATTGCTGTTAAGGCCTCTCTTCTTTATTAATATATACAGAAGTATATAATTTTTCTGTATTTAATGTGTAAAAAAAACCCTTCTTCAATGCTGATAAATGATGGAATATGTTTTTACATCAAATTTCTTAAACAAGATTAGATTGAGATATCCTACTCTGACATGAAATAAATTGATTCAGGTTTCATGAAGATGTGAAGTTCTGTTCTCAAGGTGTACTTAAATCTAGGAAGCCTCTGGTAATCATGTCATTTTATTAAAAGCCATCAGATCAGCTGTTTCCTACAGCCAGTCACAGCCCTGTAAGGTACGCACACAAAAGATTAAAAAAAAAAAACAAAAAAACTCCAAAACAACTGGGGATGTAGCTTTAATCTTTAATGACTTTGACTTTCAGCTGATGGATACCACACCATCAAAAGCATGTGCTGCTTTGTAAATTTCCTTGCCTGAGTCATAAGACTTGGGCTATGAAACCAGCCAGAGAAGAGCAAACCCCAGCTGTGGGAAGCTAATTAAGTAATATTAGCTTTTTCTGCTGGGGGAGATGTAAGGCATAGAGAGCACAGCAGCTGGAAGGTAAAAGGTTTGTCTCCCCACAGATCAGCATGTCTCTGAGGGGCAGGTGATTTAGATTTGTGGATAAATCCTATAGCAGAGAACCACAAAGCTAAAACTTCTCTGTTTTTTCTTTCCCCCATTTGTTTGGAAGGAATTACAATTATCTTAGTACATTTTTTTCTTCCAAGGATGAGCCTGAGCTGATTCAGTGCTCTTCTCAGATGGTATATGGTATTGGGGCAATCAGAATGAAATCCAGCGCTATCACAAAAAAAGCAACTACCCTAAAATTTATGCGGGTACTACTGTCACTCAGATGTAACCACATTTAGGCATATCTCATATGCTTCTGTTTGTAGCTAACCTATGATGGATTTGTTTCAGCAAGAATATAAGTAGAATAATTTTTAAAGCCCTATAAAATTATCAGTTGTCAAATCAGAAATATGAGGTGGCAACACTGATGTCAGGAGAGCATTCCTCAGTATAAATCTGTGTAGCTGATCCAGATTTGAGCACATTTGCCACATAGGGAAGGTCAATCTGGATCTATTTTGCAAAGGATTGAAACTGCACGATATCCATGGGACTTTGCACAGAACCATAACTGAAAGCCTGATCCCACATTCTTTCTCAAAGACCCAAAATCTATTCATGGGAAGACTTAACTTTGTCCTTTAAATGTTCCACACCTGAAACTACAGGTAGAGACTATGCTCTCCAGCTATAGAAGCCTATGGGGTCACGGTTAAAGCAGAGAAACAAGGAGTCTGCTTTCATTGTTATTTTATTTAGGACCTTGGCTGGTCATCCAGCATTGCAGCCTCAGTTTACCCATCTGCAAACAGACTGATTACTAATGGCCACAGAAAGCTGCTGCTCACAAAACTGAGTGATGCTGTGTAGAGAAAGTGTCCCAGGAGGTACCCTACACCCTGGGGAAGTGGCTTAGTTAGCTTTCCCCCCCACCCCAGTGAAACAGAGAGGTAGTAGCTGAGCTGTAACTTTTTACATGCCCTGGGCCTTCCTCTGTCTCCTTGCAAGTCCAAGGTGGAGCAACAGCTCTAGGTAACCCATGGGGCAAGGCTGTGAGTCTCAGAAGAACATGGTACTGCCTTTGTGTCAGTGAACCAAACCTTGGCTGTGTCTACTCCCTGGCCCCAGCATTCCAGGGCCACGGTCCCAGGCTCCAGCAGGACAGGGCTGCATCTAAGCTGACCTTGGGGAATGAGCTGCCCTAAATCACTCGCTGTGCCACAGTGGGGCCAAGGCCCACATCCACAATAGAGATCATTTATTAGAACAGGTTGTACACATACACCATTTAATTTGTTTGGTCTCCTTTCAGGGGACCTCTCATCTTACTTGGGGAGATGGTGGGAGCACTTTAGGTGTGGGAATAGGAGGAAGTAGGTTTAATACCTACCTGTGACTGAGGTGTCCCAGGATGTGTCAGATTTGTTCCTTCCCTTCAGAAAGAAATGAATTCTTGCTCTGCTTTGTATAAAATATCTCTATAAGCCCCACCTTTTGTAATTCTTCCCCTTGACACACATATTTCACTGATTCTGAGAAAATAATCAGAATTATTGTATCCACAGTACAAGATAGTACAAGGCCTGCTGCTATTAAATGTTGGATTTTATTATTCTCAATAAAATGGAATACAGTTCAGGTTCCTCTTCTTTTTCCTTTCGGCCCAGGAGATTAGGATATCCAAGTGATGTAAAAGAGATCAAGTTCCCCACTTATGGTCATGAGATCTAACTTTCAAGACTGTTAGGTCCATAAAACTGTATTTAATTCTAACAGCAATACCACAATAATCTGTAGAAAAGAGTCAAAATTTTGAACCTCAGTCTGAAAAAGTTGCACAAGTCACAGAAGTAGAGAACATCTGTCACATAGGAGCACCTTCTCTCAACACAATATGTTAAAAATATACATGGAAATAAAGCTAAAATAGATGAAAAGCCATAGCTGAAAAAATAAATTATACTCTGTCTGATAGAGTTGTTCACCATGCTGAAAAGATACAGGAGAGGGAACCGGGGTTAGTCCTACACAGTTAACTCTTCTGTCCCCAAGAGCTCATGCTTTTGCAGGTTAGCACGTCATTGAAATTCCTTACTAACTTGGAGAGCAGAACATGGATCCTAAAGAAATCATCACGACTACAATACAGTTTTCTACTGTATTCAATCTTCTCAGATACACGAAATCATACTTCTTAAGTATGTGATATGATACTAGCCATAAAAATGAAAGGACAGCAGAACAGTCCTCGTATGCTAAAGAGAAAAAGGATAAAGTACATAAGATCTTCTACATTAATTAATTAATTGAAATGGATTTTAGAACCAAGGAGAAGCCTTGAGTTACAGGAGGACTTACAATTTGATTGAACTACCAGTCCTTCACTCAGTTTACTGATGAGGTGATTACCATCAGCTGCTGCACATAAGTACATTTTTCTGCCTTTTAAACAAGTATTTTCAGACTTTAAATACACACTTTTTCAATGAGCCAGAGACAAACAGCCCAGAAGCAGGCTAAGGGCAAAAGAAATGAGCAAGTGGCACCAAAGCATGTGAGATAACTGGACCCCACCAGCTGTTTCTGAGCTGTTCTTCATGCTAGGAGTTGTGCCCTTGCCTCCTCTCTGGGTGAATTGCTGAGGGGGTCTGGGTGTAACCACAGAGTGCTAAAAGTGTCAGAAGGCAGGGAAAGGAGGGATTTCAGCCCCACATCCAACCTAACCCTTTTATTAGGGAAGAAAAAGGCAGGGCAGAACAGGCAGTTACATATAATGGATTTTATACCAGTTAACTCTTTTGGTGCCACAAGCCAGTCAGTTGGTGCTGCTGGAGAGAGCAGTTGCTGGTACCAATGAGATTAGAATAGTCTCTGGGTTTAATTTGCTACCTCAGGGAGCAGAGGCTGTTCTGGGGCAGCTGAAAGGATATGATACTGCTCTGTTTAGCAGGAGGCACAGCAATGCAAAGGAGGAGGCCTTGCAGGTAGAGCATTAGCCCAGGATTCAGGAGGCTTGCAGAGGCTTACTCGGCAGGGCAGTCTTTCCACCTGAATCCAAGAGCGTGGCAACTTCTCTGCCTACTCTGCTCAGAGGATGCAACAGTGTTGGCTGCCAGTGGCAGCAATACCCAGAGAGCCTGAGGAGGGCAAGGAGGTCAAATCGCCTCTTGAGGGTAAGAATAAGTACCTTGGAGAGAATATTCCCAATACTTTAACCCAGTGGTTAAAGGCTCACACGTGGTAGAAGCTCCCTAGGCAAGCCCCAGCTCTGTAATCCACAGAGCTCACCCCCCGTCCCAAAGCAGAGGGGAGCCTGGGGCCGCCCGCACACACACAGTGCTTTGAAATTCTATGCTGAGGAGCACCACGTAGGTGCCAAGAGGTTTTATGGTGACACATTTGGGCTGCACATAGGTGTGCTTGGGACAAAAAAAAAAAAAAANGGAAAAAAAAAAAAAAAAAAAAACAAAACTCCTGCAAATGGGCTTCAACCAGTTCCTTGGGAGAGCTGCTTCTCTGCGAGCTGCCATAGCCCCTCTGACCAGGGAAGCCAGGAGCTATCCTTCCAGCTCAGCCAGCAGTAGCTAAAAAATGCTCCACAAAAACATAAATACACCCCTGACTTCTAAGGGCCCAGTATCTGACTTTTGCTCTCCAACTTATTTGCTATGCAACCACAAATGCTCTTGCTGCATTTAACAGGCAGGAAACTGGAAAGACAATTCACAGATCCCAATAAAGCTGTCTGTTTCTAATGAGCTATAGAAGCTGGGTCCTTCTGAACCCCCTTCCCTGATCCCTGACTTTTTGCTTTTTTATACACCAACATCAGCCCAAGCTTGCACTCTTACAGCACTTGATGTCATCATAAGGAGAAAGACTCACCTTATTTATGCTTTAAAGCATTTCTTTCCAAGCACAAACCCTTCCAGTGTTCTAGCTAACACTGTGTTTAGGTGTTTCTGGACTCACAAGCACAATTAAAAGCAGAAATGATATGAAAGCGGCTAAAGAATTAATTAGACTTGTGGCAGAGCCAAGACTTGAACTTCCTTTAGCCATCTGACACATTAGAACATTGTCAGAACATGTTTTCCTCTGGATATAGGTGCATAGCATCTACTGAAGACTTCGGCATTTAAAGAAAAAGCAAAGGAATATGCCAGTGAGAGAAAACTGAGATAAAAAAGTAAATGTCACTTTTCTTAGGTTTTCAGTATTAATAAAGTTGTTGTTACTTTAGATCTCCAAAACAGTAAAGTTTTAAAAGACTAGCTCTCATTTGATATAGACTATAGAAAAAATGAGATTTTTGCCTATCAGTGACCAGATATGAGGGTACTTATTAGCAGTGACTTATCAACATTTATTTGAAATGGAAATAACTATCTGCAGTACAATTCTGTTATTGTACCTATTTTCCTATAAAAACAAATCACACCAGACTTCTCTTTTCCCCTACACTTTTGTCATTCACCTGTTGAAATTGCAGAAAACGTTAAGCATAAACAAAGAAGATTGATCTGCTTTCAACTTGTGTTAACAGGGATATAAAAATAACATCCCAAATACCAGGGGAAAAGCATGTGGTCATAAAATATCCACTTAAAAGGCAAAGAGGTGTTGATAGAACACTTGAAGATTTTTTTTTCTTTTTTATATATATATAACCGGGAAGGCAGTTCCTGAATTTTAGTATAAACAGACACCTCTGAGCTAGAGAGACTACTACTGTCATGTCTTTAAAAGATTTCACTGATATTCAAATAGATTTTGTGTATCTCACAGGCTGTTGGAACATCTGACAAAAAGCTTTATATAAATCCTTGACCAACCATAGAGGGAAGTGTCCTTGAATTTTCCCATATATCAGGTTAATAGAGAAGATGTTTCTTTACATAACTCATCCTTCAGAATGACACTAAACAAAGCTTTTAGAAGAGCTGAAGAGTAGAGCCACAGTGTGCCTGGGCATCACCTTGCTTTTCTACAACTCTTAAAAGCTCATCAACAGATAAAGCATCTCAAGGTGTTGACTAAGCTTATGAAAATAAATGAAGGTCTCTTAGACAAGGTTGTAAATACCAGATTTCTATGCCTGATGATGTCCTTGAGTTTTGGTTTGAAGAAAAAAACCTGAAAAACCAGGAAGCCACAATCAAGACAGTTAACAGTACTGAAATAGGCTGCCCAACTGCAGGCTTGGTTCTCACAGCAGTCTCTAAATGTTACACTTTTCCCCCATACAAATATAAGAAAGAAGGTGGCTCAGGCTCCTCAAGGCAGCATGTGCTGTTAGAAGATGAAGATTGTCACTCACTCAGCTGGAAAGTCCGCTGCTTAACAGTCTCATTTCTTGGGGAGAGAGTCAGCATGATGTAAGACATAAGGAAGTCACCACACCACTTAAAGCACCCACAGTTGTGTTCTCTTAGGGGCAAAACCCTGGCAGCACATTAGAGGTGTCTCTCTTGATTCCTTAATGGGTTTTGCCTGCAGATTGAGCATTACCCAGTTCTCAGACCAGTGGGTTAACACAGGGGAAAGCACTGGGCACCAAGTCACTGACTTGTCAAATCTGCTGTCAGGCTTATGTGTTCTGTATTTTTCTGCTACTCCCATGTTGACCTTCCTCAATATCACAGCTCCATGGCTTTAGTCTACACCTACAACACGAGTAGCAAAATGAATCCTTCATCATGATAGCCTTCTCTGCTGGAAAAGAGTCTTGATATCTTTCTCATTATGAAGCCCATACAGATTTTTCCAGACCTGACAGTAAGACACCTACTACAGATATGCTTAGCAGGCAGCTGGAAAACAAACAAGACAAACAAGAATTACAGCACAAATTGTTTAGTGGGATCTTTGTATAGGTAGCAGAGATACAATTTTTTTTGTACTCTATGCTGTCTCTCAGTGCTAATAGATTCACAAAATATGTTCTTGCTCAAGTTAGCTTTCACAGAAATTTCCTGTTGTATAATTCTCTTTAATCTAAAGTTAAAAAGCAGACACCTATTATTGTGTATTTACCCCAAAGGGATCAAGATTCATGCTAAGCAGTAGCTTCCATTAGAACAGGAAAATACAATATTGAATCCAAACTCTTTTCACACCACTGTTCAGACTCAAAGAATAAACCAAGAAATTTTTTACCCATTAGAACACACATAGGGAAATCTGACAGGAACCCCTAAGGATTATGTTCTCTAGTAAGGAAAAATCCTTAACACTTTGCAGATAGAGTCTATCTACTGTCATCATTACTATTATAAGTCTTCACTAAAAATTGTTTCCATTTAGGGTGACAGGATACTCAGCTGACAGGATAAGCAGTCACTGCTTTACCTGTGAGCAATTTGACCCACCTAGGGAAGGCAACTTGACATTGCAGAGCCACAGCCCTCCTCCAAGAATCACATTTTATTGCCTTCCTGTCAGCAGCCACTACAGGCTCAAGGATATTCATCCCATCTAACTAAAAAAAAAAAAAAACAACAAAAAACCATTCTTTTACTGACATTAAGCTCCCCACAGTCCTTTGTTCATACAGAAGCTTAAAAAAAAAAAAAAAAACATAAATG
>VZTT01049952.1:133443-164437 GCA_013400855.1 Buphagus erythrorhynchus
AAAAAAAAAAAACTTGAAGTGATTTACAATAAAGTTCACACCTGTTGCCATCTTCCTCCCCTACTCTAAAACATATTCCAACTGCAAAGCAACACAAGTTTCAGATATGTTAGCTGAGCAGACTAAGAGTTTAATGCTGTAGAGGAACAGAGAAGAACAATACAATAATTTAACTTGAAGTTACAGCCAGTATTGGATAACTGACCCATTTCTCCATAGACAGTGACATTCTATTTTCCCAGCAGATACCACAGAAACAATTTTACTTGTGAATCTGGGCAGCAGGCTGTGCTTGCTTACGCCACCTAACTGTGACTTGATGAAACGAAGTAGCTCTTGTTTAGGCTGTCAGAAGTTAGTGCATTTACCTGCAGGGAGAAGAGAGGCACGCACAAGTCTGTTACGTTACAGCAGCAGCAAACTTGGTGCTCCAGTAGTGTAATTTAAGATTGACACCAACCTCTCCTTAGTTTTTCTTCCTAACAAGCACTGGTCCAGATGACACTTGCCCATGTGGATGTGCACTGTGGGCTGTAAGACATTTCAGCTTTTCATTCCCCATACAGCATAATCTAGGACTAGAAGTCTGCAACCTGACAGGACTCATGAGAGCACATGCCAAATTGATGAACAAAAACACAGGAGAGACTTGAGACATGCCTATTTTCTTACCAAGTCTGTGTTTCCCAGGATTGCATTTCCTTGGACAAAAAATGTCTAAAGGCTGTTGCTTAGTGTTGCAGATCACCACAGTGCAGTGGAAATACAGCTACAAGGCAAGAAAACTTAGATTATATTTATAGTTATAGGGAAGTCTTATTTGGAATCCAATCTATACCAATCCCAAAGGATATGAAGGTTGTATCAAGGTGGGGGGTAGCCTGTTCTCCCAGGCAACTAGTGACAGGACAAGGGGAAAATGGCCTCAAATTGCACTAGGAGCTGTTCAGGTTGGGTATTAGGTAAAAGTTTTTCACTGAAGAAGAGATAAAGCATTGGAACAGCCTCCCAGAGAAAGTGGTGGAGTCACTGTCCCCAGAAGTATTCAAAAAAATGAGTAGATGTGGCACTTCAAAATATTATTTAGTGGGTATGATGGTCATCAAAGATTGGACTTGAGAATTTTGGGGGTCTGTTCCAACCTGAATGAGCCTATAATTTTGTTCTGTGAACTGAACACAAGTGGCTGGTCTTTATTCACCCCTTCCAGAGTGTTATACCTTCAAGGAGGTGTCCAATAGCCCCAGGCAGCACTGGCCAGCTGAGCCCTTACACAGCATTGGCTGCATACACCACCCCAGGCTCACCTGCCAGGACTGCCAACAGCTTGTGACAAAACACAGACATCTCACCTGCTCTTGTAACAGAGACGTGCCCTGGACAAAGGTGAACATCCTCACTTCAAATCTCTTGAGGTGCTGAGGAAATTTTACTCTGAGGCTGTAATTAACTTTGTAGAAGACAGTTCTGTAGGAGTCTTTGTTGTTTTCACACCTGTTTGGGAAAATGAGAGAAAATGTATTTAATCCAAACCTTCTACCAGATACTGAAACACAGCAAATAGGTGAAACACAACAGAGCTTCCCTCTCCATTTTCCTTGGGCCATAGGAGAACGAATTACATCTCCTCAGTTCATGATCCCTGCCTTTGGCCACAGTCAGGGTTGCTTCTTGCTCTTTCTTTCCAGCCAGAACTGTTAGCTAGAAGCACTTTTGGCCACTCACACGACCTGCTGCCCCCAGAAGGCACAGGCACTGTGCTGACACCAACAAGTGCCTCACAGATTAGCAGGAATTACCTCCAAGGTGACCTCTGCCTCTTCCCCTTTCCTCCCACCTGAGGTACAGCACCTTGTGCTGAGCAGTTACCAAACAGAGGAGGGAAGTCTTCCTCACCCATGGTTAAGGATGTGCCACTGGGGGAGGCTGTCCTGGCTTTGGGAGCTGGTGGCCCAACAGTCATCCAGGTTTAAGTCCAATCTTGCATCTTTAGGCTGGAGAAGTTCAACTTCAAAATACAGAGCCTCCCTCAGGTATTTTACCACAGGATATTCTGATTCCTGGTAGGGCTCTGAATAGGATTTCTCTGCAAGAGAGTATTGATATTAGGAGATTCCTTTTTGTGGATTAAGTATTCACAAACTTTCTGCTTCATTCTTTTTTCCACTACCGTTTACTCTGGCACAGCAATACTAAAACCTGGAACAGCATACAAATTTCAAGAAATGGGAATAGAATGGCAAGAAAGCAAGATCAGCAATAAAAGCAAAAATCTCAACCATATTCCCTGGCTCTGAGAATCCAGAAATGAAACACTCCTTCTGCAAAAAGCCATTAGAGTAAAATTTTTATTCAAAATTGTCTCAAAGGTAATGAGAAGAGAAAATCCATTAAAAAAAACATAATGGCCATTCCAGTCATTTTGAGTGTTTGGTTCAGGCTTCAGTCGTCCTTTCTGCTGGCACAGGTACCATTTTAAAGCAGTATTTCATCTTTGATGCAGGTTACAGCTATTGCAGTGAGTTGTTGAGTCTGCTTAGCAACACTTCAGGAGTTGATAGGAGAGAAAAGGTGGCATCACATTCACTACACAAAACTTACATCATGCTCAGATGAAGCAGGAAAACCATACATGTGTCAGTGATGCTAAGTCTGTTCCACTACAGATATTTGACCATTTTTGTTGCATTTTGGAATAGAAAATTCCTGTTAGAGGCCTTAAAAATTTTCCACTCCATCCTTTGATATATTTAAAAGTCCTCTAAACATGGTGCTGGGCAGTATTTCCTACACTGCCCTACTTGAGCAGAGTGGATGAGTAAGATCAACCTTAAGTCCCTTCCCGCCTCAGCCATTCAGTGATTTTATAGAGTCTAATCATACGTATTACCTTTGAAAAGCTTCATTGAAAGAGTGAGACAGCCAAACCCTGGTTTAATACTGGGTAGTGGATTCTTCTTAGATTCATATCGGATATCAGCAGTCTGCTTGACTGCATATGAGCAGAGAAATTTCAGTCTGAGAGAAGAGGATTAGCATTAGATATTTTACAACCAAAATAACATGTACAACCTTTTTTTTGGGAATGACACTTACTGGTATATGGGTGTATCATTGTCAGGTCTGAAATAGAGTACTTCATTTTCATATGTCATAGCTGTGCTGTTGGACTGAAAGATGTACACATTACAAACAGGACAGTCACATTAGAGTCTGATTTGTGTTTGGCACAGTATGTACATCCCTCCACTTGATTGCCACATCCCACTGAGCAGAGTATGCTTAGAAATAGCCAGAAATTACCAACCAGAAGCCCAATGCCCACAGAACTAAAGCTGACCATAGCTGACAGCTATGCCAGTCTTGATAAGAAAGTTTTAGCTTGAATATGACAGAACACCCTAGAAAAGGAGCATATGAGTCCTGAGAAAAACAACAGCCATGTCTGTTTACTCAATCAGTGAGCAGAATGAGATGCAACAAGGCAGAAACAAGCTGCATTTATGATGAATTGAATTTAGGCATGTTCTGATTATTTGTTATTTTGTCTATTTTCTATTTGTACAGTATTTGGTGGTAGGAACAGTACTCACTCTAGTCTTTGGCCAGGTAGTCATTAGCAATACCCAACCAGCTTCTGCAGCATGCACAAATATATCTGACCAGCATAAACTCGCATTCAAGCCCACCACTAAACAATGCAGAAGTGTCAAACTAAAGGCTAGTTCCAGAAAGCACCTCTGACCTTGAAAAAACATTTTTACTCAATAAATTCTTCTGCTCAACTGAATTTAGTAAGCTCAGAAAAAGAGTCTAGATGTGCTACTGTGCTGGTTTCAGCTATGACTTCCATGTAGTTTCTGCTCACCTCTGAACCTCTGCCAGGTCTAGCAGGAACCCTACCCCAGTGCAGAGTAAACTTCATGTGACTAAGTCCTTACCTTTCTACTTGTTCCACAAGTGTTCACACTGAACTTGAAGGTTGCAGTCTTCTCTGTCACCAGACTGGGTTTGCACTGTCTGTCCCTCAAGACAAGCTGAGCAGTGTCCAGGTCCTCACCACCCACCAGTTTGATTGCAGTAATAATCACAGTGCCATTGGGCAGGCACTCTGAAAGAGAAGCGTATATTTTCACACAAATCAGGATTCAAACTCCTTTTGTAGCCTAATAACAAAGGTGTTCTGAATGGATTTGCTGGCAAGTTCTTTTGGCAGCTCACAAGGAGCTCTCACTCTCTTCAAAAGGATTTTTCTTGCCAATATACTCAATACATTTAATACTGACAAGTAGCGTTAGAATGACTAATTTATATGCTGTTTCTCCCCACATTCTACCAAAAACCCCCACCTAATTCAACTCTCAAAACCACAAAAACCCTTTTAAAAAAACCTCTTGATTTTGGAGGTGTGTGGGGAAGTAGACTTTCCCATTTCCTTCCCCCATTCCTGTACTAGGCAGGATAATCACTCCAGTATTTAATTTGACTTGCCTTATGGCATATTAACTAGTAGGAAATCTAACAAGCAAACAGAGTGCCACACAACTCTAAAACCTAGAAACATTTCAGACTGCATGGCTTAGTTTTGCAACTCAAATAGCATTGACAGTTAATCCCCAACATGCTATTACGTATTAGCTCTGAAGGCGAAAATATGCAGGAAACTGAGAAATCTCTCCTCTGAGCCAAGGTGATGCCATCCTTCAAGGTTAAGTGGAATGAAGCCTTTATTGCAGAGTTATGAAAGCCCTAGAGATGACAATCACAGGTTAAACAAGAGAATAAAGACACAGTGATCAACTAAAGCATTCAATAAATCAGGGCGACAATAGCCACTTGGAAAATTTCAATGGGCTGGCTCATTTTGTACAGTTAAGTTCTGTAAGCTGTTTCAACAAGAACTACACTTCCTGTTGTAATGTAAACATGCGTTTGTGGAATTTATGTGTTCATTCNGAGGGCAGGTTATCACAAGCCAAAGATAATGGTGCTTGAGCAAAGTCAAATCCACAGAATGTATTTAAACAGAATGTTTTTACTCCAGAAGCTCACACAGTGAGCTTTTTCAGCTGTTTTGCAAAAGAATGCAGTACAAACTCCATTGCATGTATAGCTGTCCTTAAAGATACTCAGCCATAAAGTAAATGCAGAATGTTTCTTTCTTGCCCGTTTCTGCCATCATCAACGAAAGGAAATTAAAATTTTCTTACAAGGGCAGAAAATAATCCTCCATTATACCTTTGAATACTGTCTCAAAGAGAAGCTTTNTAATTTGACTTGCCTTATGGCATATTAACTAGTAGGAAATCTAACAAGCAAACAGAGTGCCACACAACTCTAAAACCTAGAAACATTTCAGACTGCATGGCTTAGTTTTGCAACTCAAATAGCATTGACAGTTAATCCCCAACATGCTATTACGTATTAGCTCTGAAGGCGAAAATATGCAGGAAACTGAGAAATCTCTCCTCTGAGCCAAGGTGATGCCATCCTTCAAGGTTAAGTGGAATGAAGCCTTTATTGCAGAGTTATGAAAGCCCTAGAGATGACAATCACAGGTTAAACAAGAGAATAAAGACACAGTGTTCAACTAAAGCATTCAAAAACTAAGGTAGCAGCTGAATTTCCAGGGNATTTTACTTTCAAGAATATACTGTGTCCTATTGACATCTCACAGCTAGAGCATGCCTTTCAGTTGCTACATGTCAGCAGCCTTACCTCATAGCTCACATGGGGAGAAAGGAAAGGGACAGAGATTGCCAGGTGAGTGCCATTGTCCCTCAGAATGTAGTTGTACTTCTGTGCAGCCTCTTGGGTCAGGTGCCAGTCTGAGATGAAAGGTAGCCAGTTTTGGTCCACATTCCCATGAGTGATAATGAGATGAAGGTTCCTCCCATCACAAAACCCTCTTGCACTGGGCAGTACTGCAAAACAGCCAGGAGTCAGCCAGCTGCCATCAGTTTAATTCATCTCCCTGGGACTGGCAGTATCCCTGGCTGAAATCAGCCCAGTTCACAGCCAGGTTGGTGCAGCTTCACCCAAATTCCACAAAGTTTACCTGCATCTTTCACAGCTAACACTGCAATTACTGGGACAACAAAGGTCTCACTTGATGGATAGGTGATGAATGTGAGTGTGACATTCAGGGTATATGCTCTCATGTCCTCTCTCATGTACTAGAAAAATCATATTTAGACATGAAAAATTACCAAGTGATATCATCATCTCTATACCACTGGTTGCCACAGTGCCTTAGTACATACCTCTTTTTTAACACTTGGTGCATCAAGTGGGACTTGTATTACATATGCTGTGCTTCCATTAGCATATCTGGTCCTGTGTATTAGGTAGCCATGTAGAACAGCTTCAGGTACAGCCACAGCAACCCCTTCAATGGTTAGGTTCACAAGCTCAGCATCTGGGAGGAATGTTCCCACTGTAACATTCATTAGCCTTGCACTCAGATTTAAATCTGAAAAGGAACAAATAGCATTAAGCTCTTAACAGTACCAAAACCTTTGGTAAATTCAATGTTCAGCTACTTACTATTGGTTATAGCAACTTCTGCTTGTTCAAATGGTGTTTCTATTTCCTTGATGATAGTATGTTTGGTTAGTCTCCATTTGTTGTCTTCCCACTGGTGTTCCAAGAACAGGTTGATGGTGTATTTTATCCCAAGCTGTCCATTGCTGACAGAAGTCTAGAATTTCAAATCAGCACCCTTTAGTATGGCTTGATTTTGCATTAAAGTTGTCTTGGAACATCTCAAGGTCAGCTAAATCTACAGCCCCAACCAACTGCCCTTTTTGCTCAGGAATCCTGAACTCTTGTAACACTGTTTAGATTATCTCAGAGTACTCAGAAGATTTCCTCAGAAGCAAAATGATCTCCCACTCCTAAGTTTCAAAGCAGCAAGTGTCTATTTCACAGTGAATAGGGTTGCTCCTGCAACTTCACCAGAAATTCAGTTGCTACATTCGCCCAGGACTCAGTTCACCCCAAGCAGCTAGATTTAGATGTGCAGTCCCAACCCATCCCAAGAGCACATGGTCTGCTGGACTAACAGGTTATTCCCATTTTCTTTAGTGGTCTGTATAAAATACAACAGAACTGATGCATTCTCTACAGTCCATCATTGCTGATGAGTATGACATCAGGACTGATAGGTGAAAGCTCTGTCTTAACCTGAGAAAATCATGAATCAATAGGTCGGTGTAGGATTCTGTCTACTTGTGCTTGCAAGAAAAAAATTCTTCATAAAGTGGTGATTACAAATGCTATCTTTGGTCAGGGCTTCTGGAGTTTTTAACAAACCCTTTGTTCTCCCTCACTCCCACACTGCCATCTTTCATTTGAAAGGCACAAGATGAAGAATTATTCCTCATCAGAAAACAAACAAACATCCCAGAATATTGCTTGAGTGCCACCTAATATAAGTCACTGACCTTGTAATAACCACCTTCTGCACCTATTGGAATCTTCATTGTAATTGCTTTTAGCTCATTCAGTAACACATATTTCCTGGAAGCCATTTCCTTGGCAGAAAGTTTGTGCAGATCCACACCAGCTTCCACAAGCACATCCTTAAAGACAGTCGCTCCAGCATAGAGTGGTGGAATATACTTTGGAACAGTCCAGGTGATTGTTTTGTTCGTGTAGTCCACACCATCTTAGGGAGAAGACATGAAAGCTGTCAGCTCATGTGTTGTCAGTCCCAGTACATTTTGGCACTGGAGCATGGTACCACACTCCTTACCTACAGGACATGCCACAGCAGTGTCCACCATCAGGATCACCCATTGGTATTTGTAAAATGTACTTGATCTCAACACAGAAAAAGTAATTCCCTGATCCTGTAAGGAAGGCATCTGGTTAGACCTGCACAGTCTGGCAGCTTGCTGGGCCAGAAGGAGCACACCAACCTCAACCAGCTGAACTTGGGCAGCAGTGTATGGCACTCGCAGCAGAACTCTGGAGTCTGTGGTGTTGAGCCCGTAGCCTGCACTCCAGGCATTGCTCACAAGCAGAGCCCTTTTTTCTTCTGGTTGATGAAATACTATTTGCCATATTGAGGCTTCTTCTGCCTTTGCCTACCCAGAGAAATTCATCAGCAGTTTAAACATGATGTTTAAAGTAACAGGTTTACTGCACTGAATGATTTACTGTGTTGAATTTCCCAGCATTTTTGTTGCCTTACTCTGAATTTTACTAATAGGATATCTCTCCAGCTTTCCCAACCTCATGCATACAGGAAACTTCCCATATTAAGGACAACAGAGAATAACTAATGGCACTAACTAGACTGCTGCAGACTCTGCACATACAGAGTCCAAGAAGAAAAAGCCTCTTCAGTTTTTTCTGGGTCATGGGGTTTTAAAGAGATTTGTTTGTTTTTTGTTTTCTCTTTTTTTCTTTTTTGCATAATCTTTTGCCTGGGGAAGATTTGATTTCTTCCTTGGAGACACAGCCTACAGCTGTCTGTACTTCTAATCTCTAAAAATATACTAAATTCACTTGGTACAGAAGTTCTGTTATTGCTACTTAAGTGCTTCTTGAAAGTGCTCTGTGGTTAAAGAAAAGTAGGATGGTTGTGCCGCAGGTAGCGCTAGCTTTTGCTAGAAAGAAAACCTGTAGTTTTACTTCTGGAAATAAAAGAGTCCAGTCCTCAGGTTCATCTTGAACAAAATCTTTTATAGTCTGTGGAACCTCCCTCTTGACAGAAACCTGAGGGGGGAAAAACATCTGTAAGGGGTTTGCTGATAGCACTTAGTTCCTTGTCTTCAGCACCTTACAAGCCTTTTTCAAGGGAAACCAGCATTTCCTAGACAGAGATGCCACCATGCCTGATGATTTACCTATAGTCTGCTTGATTTCCGTTTCTTTTTTTCCACCTGTCTTCTACTTTCCATTTCCACTAAAGACCAGAGTTTGTTATTGACTCCCACATCCTCTTCCAAAAAGAGCCCATTTTCACTTTTGCACCCCTCCCCAGCAAATTTAGCAGGCAAACTTCCTTCAGGAGGTATACATTCTCTGTTGTCTCAAATAAGATTTTTTGGGGTAACATTCCGTGAGTTCAATCTATGAGCTTAACCTTTTGAATATAATTTCACAGCTTTATTAGATATTACTGCTACTATAGCTTATACAATCAAAATATAAATGTATCACTTAAGATGCATACTGCACACTCACTAACAAGTTGCTCATGGTGAGGAAATCTGAACCTGATTAAATTCTCAGAATATGCATTGGAAACACAATCAAAGACAGCATCTTGTAGTAATTACGCTTTACTTTTAGCACTTTCCAAATGTACTTACCTCCATGTAGTTACTTTCACATATTAACTCTCTGGGACTCCACAGACCATAATGGCAACTTGCACTTTTCAGATGAGTTGTAGCATTGCTCATATCAGGAGTATGAGATGCTTTAATTTGTATAGTTACTGTGAACACATCTTTCTGCATGGGTAAAGGGAACATTTGCCTGTTAGACTGATTTTCCCTAGCTGGGCACCACCTATCCTTGTGACCCTAAGGTAAATTACAAAACACATCCACAGAAGAGCAACTCTATACTGAGGCATTATCGCTTCCAGCTTCATTAACTATACAAGATAATGCACGTAGGTGTATAGCTACACAGCAACATAAATACTTTGGGCAGCAGATTTGTTCCTTTTGTATAGGCCCAGAATTGGACAATAAGAAAACAAACAAACCAACCCAAGAGATAGCTGATTTTTTGTTTTATGACATAGTAGCAGTGATCGAGCAACCAAAGTTTTTACTGTTATGTATCTCAAGACACTAAATATTGTTAGGGCAGAGTGCAATACAGCTGCCAGATGCAATTCCCTATTGTAATCCACAAGAAAATAGTTGCCCTTTTAGGGCACATGTGATATACTTCATGTGCTCATCTGTAGGCCCTCCAAACAGCAGTACCATGGAATATTCTCAGACCTCTGGATACATTGGAAGAAAATTAAATTATTCTCTGCTAACAGATACTCAAGGCATTATGACACCTCAGTTAATGTCCATTAATAATTCAGTAATTTCTCACGTAAAGTTAGTGTACAAGAGCACTGCAGTCAAAATATCTGTAATAGACTTACCTCTAAGTGAGAATGGCAGCTCAGTGCAGAAGCATGGAACTCAATGCCCCTCTGGGTAGTGTAAGTTACTGTATAGCCACACTGTGCTGCCATGGCCTCATCAAGCTCCCAGGCTGTGCCAGACTGATCTACAGGCAAATAAATAGCAAAGAACTGTACAAACAAGTATAATTCCTGCTCTGCCAGCTCCTTGAGAAACTGCTCTGGCATAAGGACTCAGCTGAACCTGCTCTGATACAGCCTGCCTGCATCCCCTGGGCTCAGAGAACTGCAGAGTGGGGAAAGAGCTGTGACAAAGTGTAAAGAAAGAAAGAATGGTAAAATTACAGGCACACTGGGACAGGAAACACAGCTGAAGAACTGAAGACAGAAAAAAGCCCCAAACCACTAACATGGTGACAGATGACAACAGCAACATCAGGACACTGACCTGTGACTGGCTCAGGCTCATGTTTCTCTGGTGCCTGCCCAGCAGTCATTGTCTCCTCAGGAGACAATCCACCAGGATGATGAACACACTAAAGATTAGCTTGGATGTTTTTAGTATACAAACAATTTTTATGGTTTTGAGCTTTTTAGTGTTTAGTGGTTTAGTTGTTTTGGATTTTTTCCTTCCAAAAAGAATGACTTAATGGTTTGAGATATATGTATCACAGCTACAGAGTGTTTTTGTGTATGAGTGAAGATGTCTGAACAAAGAACACATTTTAAATGGGTTTTGACACAAGTTTAACCTTCTGAAAAATGGATGGCATGGAGAGCTTTTTCAAGGTCAAATTTACATTTTATACATATAATCTTACAGCAGGTGTTTATAGCCCAAAATTGTTATCACTGTGCCCTTCCAGGGCATTCAGTGATGCTTCTCACAGAAATGTACCACTTGCTGACTTACTAAGTCCATAGCTAGAGGGCCCAGCTAACTTTTCGTAAACTTCATTAAGTATACACCTCCACCAAACTGAAGCCAAGAAGGTGAAAAGCCACTAGTTCAAAAATCAATAATGTTGTGCCAGCTTCAGCTTGTGAATTTTCAGAACAATATGTGCTGTTACTAGAAAATGTTCTTATCACAAAGAAAATCCACCAGCTTTAACATGCCTAGAAACTACCATGTGCATTTCAATTTGAGCCCAAAGATAATGAAATCAAGTCTAATCATGGCTAAGTTATCAAAAAACAAGTTGACAGTATAGGTTACACAGAAATCAAGGTGGCAGTTGGGTTTACTTACAATGAGATCCAACTTGAGCTCTATAATACTAGGATAATCCAGGGAATTCTAGAATAGAAGGATCTCAGAGAATTTTAAACATTTCACCATATGTAATTTTCTCGCCAAGTTCTTCTACATCAACTTACCAACAACAAAAAGAGAAAAGTATTTGTCTTCAAAGTATTCTGCACTCAGTGTTATCCTCAGAAGGTTCCCCAAGCACTCTAAGCTCATGGGTCCTGTGTCAGATGTATTGAAAAGCTGGTAAGATGGGGATTCAAAATAAGATACAAACAAATCTGCTACTTCCCAGATTGCTTTATAAAGTCAGTGTTGTGACAGTCATACATCTCTGGTCAGGAGGGGTGAGAGGCTGTGTTTATACTGTCAGTAATTCCAGGAGAAAAGCTAGCTCCAAAATTAGTTTTCTATTCATAATGGTGTTTGATGATTTGGCAATGCTACCTGCAACAGCCGGTCATGGTAATAGGATTTTGGAACAGGGTCAAAAAGGTACTACATTGGCTGCCTCAATCTGAGCACCTTAGATGAACTAAAACAGAATGTGAAAGTACCACACACTCCTGAAAAGAGAAGAAAACCCAACCTCTAAACCAAAAAAATCCCAACCAATAAAACCTTACAAACAAACCACAAAATGACCAGAAACCTCCACTGGTACTCCTCTATTCACAAGAAGAGCCAAAAGCCAGTTTAGGTGGAGAGGAGCCACATAAGCTGTCCATCAGCCTACCCTGGCCACTTGCCCAAGTACCAGTACCAGAAGCCAGCTGGCTCATACTGGGAAGGAACCACCCAGGAGCAAAGGCAATGGCTTGAGAAGCTCCAGTTCCAAGCTATCACCACAGCATAAACCAGGCCCTGGCTCCAAACCTCTTACAGGCAGGAAGCAGGTACACACTGTCCTAAGTGTAGGGCTAGAGACCAGAGAAGGCTTCTCATTTGCCATGCACGTCTAATAAATGGGGATTTGTTGCTCCAAACAGGATTTTCTGTGGCATCATGAGCTAATACCAATTAGACCTCTTACAATAATGCTGCATTTCAAGAGCTGAGAGGATTCTTTTTCCTAGAGGGTTCAGCACTGTAGGCTGAAGTTTACTAGTGATGTGATTCCCACATCAGATGGTCACACTAAGGAGCAGCAGACAGATGCTGGTGAACATGACCCTATTCCACCCATACTCCAAGCTACCAACTGGTTTCAGTGCAGAAGCTAGATAATTGCTCCAAGGTGGATAAAACCTTCTCCAGAATCTTTTTACTTTGATCTTTGGGGATTGCCAATGAGTTTTATAGAGGACCCACAGTGAGTAGGGCAGACAGTCCTAGAAACAGCTCTCTGCATCTGCTGCTCCAGGACCAGCACTGTTTTGTAAGGAAAGACTTTTGGCCAAGAAAACTGTTTCCTCTGAGGTGAATCACTGCTACCTTCATAATATTTTGTCCTGGTTTTGGCTGGGATAGAGTTCATTTTCTTCCTAGTAGCTGGTACAGAGCTGTATTTTGGATTCAGTGCAAGAATTATGCTGATAACACACTGAAGTTTTGGTTGGTGCTGAGCAGTGCTTAGCACCAAGCCAAAGACTTTTTAAGTGGCTCATAGTGTGTCAGGGAGGAGGTGCACAATAAGCCAGGAGGTAGCACTGTCAGGACAACTGACCAAATGTATATTCTATACAATAGACTGTCATGACTTATATATAAACTGGAGAGAATTGGCTGGAGGCACAAACCACTGCCCAGGGACAGACTGGGCATCAGGTGTAATGAGCAACTGTATTGTGCATAACAAACTTTTCTCAGGTTTTATAACTTTAAAAAATAAAATTATGATTATAATTAGTATTGTCATATTTTACTTGGTTCTAGTTATTAAAAAATTGTTCTCATTCCATGAAGCTTTTCCTGAGCCTCCTCCCCATTCTGCTGGGGTGGGAGGGGATGAGGAATGAACAAACAGCTGCCTGGTACTTAGCTAGGTTAAACGATGATAAAAGACCTTACTTATTGTATGGTAACTAACAACAACTACACTCAAGAAAATAAGAATAAAGCCCTTATTAATTCACCAGAACGAGGAAAGGTAGAAACATTTGCTTAATATAGTGACACTAAACTAAAACAGAAGGGTGTGGTTTCCTGCAAATCCCTGTATGTTTAAAATTTCTCAGAAAAACATGCAAGTCAGGCTGCCAAAAGAGCTTCACACTCTTCTGAAACACACACATAAGACTAGATATCACCTATGGAAAAGCCTGGAAACTGATGTGAAATCAGTTTATAGCAGCATTACCTGGTGTCTCTTGAGTCCATACCCCAGAGAAAAATACCCCTATTAGTAACAATCTGTAAGAGAAGACAGAGATTAGCAGCAGTTTCAGCTGTGACAAGTTGATAACAAATTTCTTGCTCAGAAAGCTCTCCTCAGAACATTAAACTAGCCTTAAGTTTAGAGCAACAATTCTAGACCAGGCAACTAGAAAAAGGGATTTTCCTTAGTCATCACTAGACAATTAAGGAAGGTAAACCAGAAAAGTTAATACATTTAATGCCTTAAGTAAGATTATTTATGTTTAGTAGCCATAGAACTCTCACCTCTGCACCAGGCTCAGCTTCATTGTTCATTTGCTCAGCCTCTGGTGCTTTTTCTTTTATAGCACCCCCCACACACAAAAAAAATCTCCTTTCTCAGTTTTTCATAGAAATCAAAGCCTTTCTGGCTTTTAAGTCTTGGATTAAATAGAAAGGCTGCCATGTTTGTATTGATGAAAACCCTTTTCAGGTGTTTATCCTCCTAACTATGAACCTGTAATTCACATCACCTGATTATTTGCTTTACTAATTAAATCTGCTCCTACTTGGTTCCTAGGTCTCTCTATTTTTATGTCTGTCAGCTCTTAACTATCAGGTTCTCAAGACTCATTTGGTTAGAGTAGATGGCTAATAATTCCAAAGTTGTGGTTGATCCCTCTATGGGCTATTCACCTAAGAGTTGGACTTGATGATCCTTGTGGTGCCCTTCTAATTCAGAGTACTCTGTGATTCTGTGAAATTGGTGCTGTTCTGATAAAACATGAGGTAATCCATTGTTCTACAGCTCTTGTGTGGTGGGTTGACCCTGGCTGGATGCCAAGTGCCCTCCTCAGTTAGGTAGGGGAGGGAAAATGTAAGGAAAGGCTCGTGGGCTGAGATGAGGACAGGGAGAGGTCAGTCACCAGTGACCATGACTGGGAAAAAAACTCAGCTTGGGGAAATTAGTCTAATTTGCTGCCAATCAAAACAATGTAAGATTGTAAAAAATAAAAACTAGATCTTAAAAGCACTTTCCCACTACCCATTCCTTCTTCCTGCACTCCACTTCCAATTTTTCTCCCTTGTTCCCACTACCAGCACAGGACAACAGAGAATGGTGGCTGTGGCTACTCCTTCCTCCTCAGAGGAGGACTCCTCACAATCTTTCCCCACTCCAGTGTGGGGTCTCTCCGATAGAAATCTGTTCTATGTGAACTTTTCCAATGTGAGTCCTTTCCATGGGATGCAGTCCTTCAGAAAGAGACTGTTCCCCCACAGTGACACAAGTGCTGCCAGCAAACCTGCTCCAGTGTGGGCTCCTCTCTCCACAGCCACAGCTCCTGCCAGGAGCCTGTTCCAGGACAGGCTTCCCACAGGCTCACAGCCTCCTTCAGGCACCCACCAGCTCCACTGTGGGCTCCTCCCTGGGCTGCAGGTGGATCTCTGCTCCCCCATGGTCCTCCCTGGGCTGCAGGGGCACAGCTGCCTCTGCATGGGCTGCACCAGGGCTGCAGGGGAATCTCTGCTCCAGCGCCTGGAGCAGCTCCTGCCCCTCCTGCTCTGACCTGGGGGTCTGAAGGGCTGTTGTGCTCACATATTCTCACTCCTCTCTCCTGGCTGCAGTAGGTAGCATAGGGCTTTTTTTCCCCTTCTTATCTCTGTCAGAGATGCTGTCATCATCCCTGATGGGCTCAGCCTTGGCTAGCAGCGTGTCTGTCCTGGAGCTGTCTGGTATTGGATGTTTGACATGAGGGAAACTTCTGGCAATTTCTCACAGAAGCCACCTCTGTAGTCCCCCTGCTATGAAAATCTTGCTACCAAAAGCCAATTCACCCTGCCTCCTCTGTGGAGGATTTTGCATTGCCTTCCCTGGACAGCTGAAGCCTGCCAGAAGCAAATGTATAAAATGCAGTTTTAAGGCAATAGGGTTAAAAAAATAGGAACTGTTGACCTTTAAAATAGGAGGTCAAAACCAACAGTAAAAGGGAACATAGCTAGAGACTGATGGGTGTCAAAAACTAAATGAAGAACTGTCTTATTGGGGGATGTGTAGAACACCTAGAGCAGAAACTATCCTCACATTTGGAGAAAATTAACCCAATGGAGAAGTGAATCTGACCACAAACAGTCTGAGAAAATTACTTCAGCATGTCTTTGCGGCATGCTGAAGGCAGAGAAGTTACACCTTGGGCCCTGAGTGTGGGTCGGTGACAGTTTCCCACCCTGTGAGCAGCAGTGCACTCGGGTGACCTGATGTGACCGGGTGAGTGATGTGTGGGATGCTCCTGGGGCTGCTGAGCTGAGCTGCTGATGCTCAGAGCGTGGCCAGGTCACAGAGTGAGCAGAGGGGTTATTGTGGTGTCTGTTCACATTGTCTGCAAGTGCTGAGCACTACTGGTGCTTGGCAGAGTCTCCTAAGGAGCGCTCAGAGTTACCTGCATCCCTCTCTCACTGTGCTTCATATCGAAATGAACCTTATACTGGGGATCCTTCTGTCCTAGGCTTGTTCCTGTGACATTCGGGGTTTGCTCCTCCCTCTGCCCGTGAGGAGCCGCAGAGCTGGAGGATTTATTTGTAACTAAGCCCGATGTCCTGGAGAGGGAGCCGGAGGATTGCCCAGCTGCTCCCGGCTCCTTCCCGGGAGCGCAGCCCGGGCTCCTCCTCCTCCATCCCGGCAAAGGCTGCACAGGATCCATTCAAACTGGCGTGTGTGTGTGCTGCTGTCACTGGGCCCCTCCCACATCTGCAGGAGTATAAATGAATTAATTGGATGTGAAACCCAAAGTTTGCCGTGCTCCAAAATGTTAGATTTTACTCCAGAAACAAGTGTTAA
Organism: Buphagus erythrorhynchus; assembly: GCA_013400855.1. Taxonomy (NCBI): domain Eukaryota; kingdom Metazoa; phylum Chordata; class Aves; order Passeriformes; family Sturnidae; genus Buphagus; species Buphagus erythrorhynchus. Next base: position 149,935 of record VZTT01049952.1, read on the forward strand.
TCGGAACTGGTTTGTGTAGCAGTCGTTTCCTTCTGAAATTCCCTACATGATAGACTTTAACTTTAGAAGGAGTTTTCCTGAGAAGCATTATCCACCAAGGATATTATATAAATAATGGGTTCTAATAATAAATAAGCCTATGATCAGTCAGTCAGGGCTTAAATATTGGATAGTATGACCCTGTTTTTTATTGTTAGAGGTGAGACCATTTGAGTTATGGATTTATTTCAGTGTGCAGTGTGCTTTTACAATATTACAAAAGGGTTATTCCATTTTTCCCAAACTTGATTTTAGGTCCCACCAAGGAACTGCCTGAGATTTCATCTAGTTTGCATGAGCTCCACTGGACATTTGAAGACCTACACTGTCGACAAGCACATCACAAGTAATGGTAACCTTGGCTCAGGGCAGTGTCAAGGTTGTTTATGCTTTTCCATCCTAAACAGATTACAGCCATGTTTCCCTTAATTCTTCAATCTGCCAATACTCACAGGTAGGCTGAGGTTATAAGGCAAAATGGCATTCTAGAGGTGCCGTATTCACTCCTTGCAGTTTAAACAGTATCACAATAATTAACAACCATTTAGTGGAATGGAACAAGAATTGCAGTAGGTCTGCTACAGCACAGCCTTATCACAGTATTACTGAAAACATCACCCAGTTAGTTTACCCACACAGTCACTCTCAGTCACTCTTTGTTTCCTTATTTATCTTTTTTTTTACCCATCAACTGTAGATTAATTTCTGTACAGTTTTATGTTTCTGAGTTGTGGAAGAAAGCAAAAAATCTTGTCTGTCACAGTTTTAATTGCTAAAGATTAAGTGAAATCTAAAAGGCTTTACTCAAACTGTATGGTTGAAATATCCAGTATAAAGAAAAGGAGTTCCTTTTGGCCTTTCAATCTGTATCAGGACAAGAAGAGGAAGAAAGGATGTGGTGTTATGCACACCCTCAGTGCTAACAACTATGCACAGGGTGTCTTAATATTACCAGCCTTTCAGCTGATAGCTGACAGCTCTCCCACAGCAAGCAGGTGAGCAAGAAGGAAAAAAGGCAGTCCATACAATCTAATATGGCTGTTAAATATACCTCGAGAGCTATTCTGACTGCATGCAAAAATGCATCCTAAATTAACATCAAAGATAATTCTGTGCTAATAGGAATAACAAAAGTGAGAGAGGTCTTGCAATCTCACCCTATAAAGGGATCCTTGTAAAATGTCCACCAGGAAATGCATCGCTCATTTTCTTCATAGGTTTGCAATGCAAAATAATATATTTAAACTACTACTCCATCTGTGTCTCTCTGTTAATTCCTCCTCCTGTGAACCTGTTCCTAGACAGTGTGTTTATGTGCTAGCCTAATTCAAATATTTTCCATGTAAAAAAAAAAAATGGGGAGACAGAAAACACACAGTTCATCTGTAAGTGGTATCTGCAAGAGCAGACACATTAGATAGAATGAGGCCATTAACTAAAACTCAGCAACTTATGCTGGGCTGTCTCTGCTGCAAGATATGCCTCCTCTGGGGATACAAATTATTTCCTAAATCATCACTGACTTGATTTGCAGTGAAGCACAGTCCTGCTGTGGGAGTGCAGCAGTTCTTAGACCTCGGAGACTCAGGAAAGTGCCTGTCTCAGAGTTATGAGTGGTTTTCTTACAGCTCCCTGTAGCCCAGGGCAGTAGGTATGATGATTGACAGAATTTAAAAGGACAGAGGTCCTGAGTTAAAGCTTTAGCAGGAAGGCTATGGAAGTTCTTTCTTCTCTGAACAGGGAGCAGCAGGACCTTCGAAGCAAGTCTCCCCTCAAGAGTGTTGGTCACGACTATACAGTTCAGACAAAGCACACATGAAGCCATGGCATCACCCCTCCTCCTTCCTGCTCGTGCTTTCATCCCCTTCAACAGGGAGCAGTGGATGCCCTCCCCAGAACCAGCACCACAACCTAAGGTGTTGTGTACAAGATCTCCTGTAACTGAGAGCACCAGTCTCAACTGGCATTAATAAAACTGAGGCAAATTAAGCCAAAGAGTTACACCAGGAAGTAATTTGGCCCTTGAAGCCTAGACAGGGTTTGAAAATAGGAATTTATGTGTGGTGGAGAGCAGTGTGTGGAAATGCCTGGAACCAAATGCAAAGCAATTTAGATTACTGTGATAGCACAAAAGCGCTTTGTGTAGACAATTTAAGACATCTGCCCATGGTCCAGACATCTGTGTGCAATGAATACCAGTTCTGAGCTAGCTCTTTATTTATCATTCAGAAATGTCCATTAATAATTGCTGCCCCCATACAACCCTTTCTTTGTCTATATGTAGTTATATATGGTTACTTGATGACTGTAATAAACAAGGAAAGAATGACTTGTTCTTAAATTGAAAATACCATCTATGATCTAGTTCTATTTCAAATATAGACAAACACATTTTACTCTTCCCTCCCATTCTCTCTCTTTGTCTATATTTAAAGATGCTATTGCACATTTATATCCCTCAAAGTAATGGACACATAAAGTAGCTCCTGTCATACAGATGGGTCACACAGTGAGAATCTTCTAGTATTTTTAGCTCATCTTCAATCCTCCTCCTCTTCAGACATTTCTTTTCCTTGGTGACTATCAATACTGCTCTGGATTTAAACTCATATTTCACTGATTTGGAAACTTGTCTTTATTTATGTAGAGTCTTGGACACCTCGCAATATCTTTCACTTCTCTAGTAAGTCTTTGGTGCTCTAAGAAGGTAGGATATTTTCTCTGGTGTGCAGCCATATACCAATACTAATTAGACTTTGTAACAACAGAGATAGCAAGTGAAAATCGTGTGTAATCACCTGCAAATAAACAGATTTGTTCCATCTGTTCCAGGAATTCCATTTCTTCTCAGCAGTTCAAATGAAACAATACATAAGCCAGTGAAGAGTAATCCTCCCAGAGTGTCTTCATAAAATGTAACTTGTAAGTCTAACTTTAATTTATTTAAATACACTTTTATGCTTATTTATTGAAGTCATATGTTTAATGCTACAGTCTTGAATGAAAAACAGTCTGATCCTCTTTGATTTTGGGTGAGTTTTGGATTAGGCTCCCAAAATTTGGAGAATGGGTTCCTAGTACACTGTAATCAGTGAAAAACTTGGGTTTAATGATTGAATTCTTTTGAAAATTTGAATAATTTGAATAATTGTGTTCGATTTAATCAGTGTTTATCTATATTGCAGTGCTTACAGAGCTCCATATTGCTTGTAGGGAGAACAGAAATCTAAATTCAGATGATGCATCTCCTGTCCCTGGAACTGGCAGCTGTTCAGAGTTAAGTTAAAGGTTTCACCATATTTTCTCATGATGGTTAGGAAACAATTATTTTGCCAGATTTCCTTCTTCTGTGGAAAGAGATTCTAATAATAAAAGACAAATGATGAATGACCTTTATGCAGGACCATGAAACACATGGATAAGGTCTGGGAATATCCCTGTCTTTTCCAATGGAAAATGTTAGGAACCAGTCTCATATATGGAGACTACCCTATGAATAAGGCCAGAATGACAAAATGGTCTTAACCTCCAACTGAACTCCACAGAATGTGGGAAAGACTGTGCTAATCAAAAGTTTGTTGGGTCTTCCAAACTCTTCTTCCCACTCTCTTTTTTCCCCCTCTTCATCTTGAGCAATAAGACAAACCAGAAATCATTGCACTGAGCTAGAACATTATACTGAGATTTGGGCATTCTGTTTCAGATTTTCTAAGTGATCTTGGAAGTGTCATTAGACACCAGTATCTACATTCCCTGTTTATAAGACAGGGGTAATAATGGTTCACAGTACTGTTAAGCAAGATACAAAAAGAGTTTGTGAACTGCTCTTACACTACAGAATATGTGCACCAAAATGGCCAGGTAAAATTGGAAAATAATTTAATTTAAAATAACATGGTTATTTTAAATTAAATCAATCTAGATTTACACTGTATTTGGGTGAATACAGGTGAATTTTGCTCTAGATTATATATTTTACAGGAAAAAGTTTGTGGCCTAATGAGATACTGTTCACATCTGTTCAGTGTTTCATATGCTCTATGAATTCCACAATAAATGTCATTGAACATTCATTAATTTCAGTCAAAAAATGGCATTATGTCCTGGTAATAAGTTTGACATTTGTTTTACTCCAAAATAGAGATGGAGAGCAGAAATAATGAAATACTTAGCAGAAGAGAAGGTTCAAAAGAACTGAACTTCAGTCTGGAGAGAAAAAGAGTTCAGAAGAAATTCAATCTAGAAGAATCTAGGGGTTTTTCTTCTGGTTGCGTTGATGTTGTGCCAAAATCTCTTGAGTTTCTGGATATCATTTGGAGATTATAGACTAAATGTCTTTAGGATTGGACTTGCTGATCATAAAGGTCTTTTCCAATCTAAATGATTCTATGATTCTGTGATCTCACACCTCTCCATAGTAGGCCAAATTCCCTTGCCAGACTTCCTCATCTGCAGTGCTGTGGTGTCTTGATGGGTAACAGTCTGTCCTGCATCCTGGAAGTTGTTGCATGGCAAGAGACTCCTCTCCATGGAGAGAAACTGAAGATATTCAGCAATTGAACCACAGCTCCCACGTGGTAGCTGATGACAGAATTCCAATACCAATCATTTCAGAATTCCATGGGCGGTGGTTTGGCAGTGTCCTGGTTCTGGCCAGGACAGAGCTAATTTTTGCAGTAGCCAGGAGGGAGCATGGCTAGGACTTGGGGGTTATTCTACACCATCTGATGTCATTGCTGGGAGCAGGACATCAGGGAGTCTCCTCCTGGGAGGAGGGAAGGGTTCCTTCTGGTAGAGCAAATGTGGTGGGGGAGCTGTGGAGTAATGCTGGTTCCAAGGTGCAGGAAGCAGCTGGGCTAGCATGGCTACAGTTGAGTCAGACTGCAGGGAAAGGGGGAGGCTCCAGAACATTTGCAATGAATTGATGACACCATCATATGGGACAACACTACAAAAGAAGTTTTTGAGAAAGGGGAGAAGATAATCCAGAGTCTCCTGGTATTGCCATAAAGCAAAGTAAGGTCAAAGGAGCTCCCCAGGATATTCAGTTTTTAGGAGTAAAATGGCAAAATGGATGTGGCCAGTTTCCAAAGGACATGGTCAATGAAATAGCAGCTGTGTCCTCACCAAATAGGAAACATAAGCTTTCCTGGGCACTGAGGGGTTTTGGAGGATGCATATTCCAGAGTCAGATTGTAAACTCACTCTATCAAGTGGAATGGGAGAAAAATTTTTAGTGGGGTCCTAATGACAGCAAGCTTTCGAACAAATTAAACAAGAGGTGGTTCATGCAGTAGCCCTGCCGTGGTTTCACCCCAGCCAGCAGCCAAGCCCCTTCCAGCTGCTTGCTCACTCCCCCATCACTGAGGTCAGCGAGAGAATCAGAATGGTAAAAGCTGGAAAACTTGTGGATTGAGATAAAACCAGTTTAATAGGGAAAGCAAAAGTCCTGTCCACAAACAAAGCAAAACAAGGAATGAATTCACTGCTTCCCATGGTTGGGCAAGTGTTAGGCCACCTCTAGGACAGCAAGGCCATCAAGGTAACAGTGACTTGGGAAGAGAAACTCCATCACTCCAAACATCCATCCCTTTGCTCCTTCTTCCCACACTTTATATACTGAACATGATGCCATATGGTCTGGAACATCCCTTTGGTCATTTTGGGTCACCTGTCCTGGCTGTGTCTCCTCCCACCCTCCCAGGTACCCCTCACCCCCTTGACAACTTGGCAGTATAAGAAGCAGGAAAGACCTTGGGTCTGTGTAAGCCTTGCTCAGCAATAACAAAAATATCTTTATATTATCAAACTCTGTGTTCAGCATGAATCCAAAACATAGCCCCATACCAGACACTGAAGAAAATTAAATCTACCCCAGCCCAAACCAGCACATTCCACCCCTTACTCCATACCACTTACATCATGCTCAGGTCCCACACTGTCCAATAAAACCTCATTACACACCCCCATCTCCTCCTTTGAGTGTCACAGTCTCCTTCAGGCATCCACCTGCTCTGGTGGGGGACTCTCCACGGACTGCAGGTGGATCTCTGCTCCATCGTGGACTCATTCATGTCACAGTCCCTTCAGATCAAATTCCCACTGCAGCTCCAGCCTGCCCAGTACAGCAGCACTGACAGAGCAGCAATGCCCTGGCCACCCATGAGCCCAGGGAGGGCTCCAGCTGGGGAGTGCATGATGTTTTCCATTGCCTTAAACAGCATACAAATATGCTATTCTAGATTTTATACATATTAGAGGCAAGTCTACTACAATAAAACAAAATCATGTTACAGTTAATGATATGACTTAATTTTACATAAGGTGAAGGGATCTCCATTCAAAATTGTGGTTAAATTAAAAAGCAGCATTCTGACATCAGTATTGGAGTTAGGATGGAGCTTTCAAAACAATCCATCAGCCTGAAAATATTGCATGTTAATCCAGATGATGTCTCTGATTTTAGAGCTTCTGTGTGTAGCAACTGAATCCTGTGTTTTCAAAGCAGTTTGCTTTAAAGTCCTTTGCCGTCTCTTTTCAGCTCAGCATTGGGAAGCCACACGGATGCTTACTTTCTTTTAATTTGCTTTGAATATCTTCATCCCTTTAAGGTGATAAGTTGTTTTTGGGTTTTGTGGTTTTTTTTTGGTTTTTTTTTTATCTCATGCAGTCAGTGTGCTGGTGTTCAAGTATTAATAAAATAACAGATTCTGCTGCAACTACTTTAATTCAGACACCTGGAAAAATCCAGATGTTACAGGGATCATCCAAATACTTTTCACACACTTGTAGGGTATAAAAGTTCATGTTTTGATACTGTCAGAACCTTCATAATTCATTCAGATAAATATTTTACTGAGTTCTGTACTATTTATTGCATTTGTACAGGAGGGTGCTACAGTGCCATTAAACCTAAGCTCATTGTGGGATTTGTCTATTCTTTCCATTAAGGAATCAGATTGCTCCATAGCTGATTTATTGTTGGCCTGCCTGTTTTGACTTTGGTAAGACCAGTCTCATCAGATGCATTGCTTGCATCTATGTTTATCTACTGCTTTCACACTCAAACTGGATATATAAATAGATGTTTGTTGCTGAAGGAAGCAGTTCTTAAAGTACCTGATTTTAACCAGGACAAGAAATTGGATATAGCATTAAAAGTGTTTTTGATCATGTTGACAAATCACAGCTTCCTTTGCACAAATGTTAAATGGTGCTACTTTAAGTTGGAGGTTTTCCGCGTTTGCTTGCAGTGGTATCCTTAAAAATCTCAGATTTTTACTTTTTCCATAAATCCCTGTACTTACTACCCCAATATTGTAGACAATCCTCTAGACAATCATTTCCACCAAGTTCAAAAAACTCACTCAAATAAACATTAAATTTTTTCCTCCCCCAAACTGTCTATTGAAAGAATGATCCAGACCTTTATTTCATTGCCATTTGGAAATATTGTCATTTTTATCTAGACTGGATTCTTGAGCAGTTTATATTGACTTGTTCTTGTACCAATACAGCTTGTGAGTCTAATTTACTCTTATTCAACTCCTGATTTTTGCCTCATTTTCAAAAGGAGAACTCATACTGCTACTCTTCATTTTGTGGACTGAAGCACCCTAATTTTTCTCATCCTATTTTACACTTGATTCTCCATTCATCTGAACAGCCTAGTAGCATGTTTCTCTGTAATACAGATGACTAGAACACCGATGAGGTTTTACCAGCATGGTGCATAATGATAGGAAAGTTTATCTCTGCTGAAGATACCTTGGGGTTTTTATGGTCATGTTCTGTTCGTGGCTCATCGCCATGTGGTGACCAGTTGCCTTAACGACACCTTTCTCTGCTCTTTCAAGTCTAATCTCTGAGCAGATGGGTTCCTTAAAAGGCCTTTCCCCTCATTGCATTTGAGCTGCTGCATGTAAAAGAGTTCCCACCTTCAAGCAACACAAAACTGTAACAAAAATGTTATATGCCCTGCTAAACACAAAGCTAACACAAAAGCTATATGAAATGCTAAACACAAAGCTATATGAAATGTAGCTTGTTTGCACAAAAATGGACAGAGAGGCTCCACAAAAAATCTTGTGCACTATGAAAAGTAAGGCAATCATAAGTACTTTTGACCACCAGCCTGTATCCTGCTTAGCCATTCTTTGCTGGGAATTTGACCTGACATGATTTTAAAGTTGGGGTTTCAGAAATGTTCATGTTCTGGGTTCAGGGAGATTTCTGGAGAGAGTGTAAAGCATAATGCAACAGATTATATTGATGTTTGATGGAAAATTAGATAGCAGCCAAAGAAGACTTTGGCAAAGCAGAGTAAAACACCCCATTTAATCCACTTTCTTCACTCAACGTCTACATTTTTACCCTGTTGATACAGTGATGAGGATGGTTATCAATTCTTTTGAGGGCAGAACAAGCAGTCCTTCTTGAATGCCAGTGTTTCTTCTTTTGTCATCAAGAACATGTTAGTGTCTCATCTGCAATGACCTGTGCAGTCATTTTGTTGATGCTGCCTGTTTTGGAGAGTGCTTCTTGTGCAACTGCTTCATCACAAAAAAAAAATTAATGTAAATATCCTTTGTCTTAACCAGAAACAGATTTCCCTGTTCTTTAACCACATAGAACTTGATTCCCCTTACATCACTTTCAATCCTTTGATTTTAGGTTCCTAGCACAAGCCATTAGGCTTAAGCTTGTCCTGTGTTCAATCACATGAAGATGAGCATTCCACCAAAAAAACAATTCTTCTTATCAAGTGCTGTTTAAGATACATAGAATACATCAAACCACTTGTCACTGATAAAAATAAGGTCTTGTTTATCTTAGGCTGAAGACCTAGCCTTTGAAGGGATGATAATAGGCAAACTTCTTATCGTTTTACTAAAATGCAGTGTCTCTAGAACTGGAAGCTTTCTGTATCAAACCTCTTTGGAACTTCCATAGTAGCAGTGTCAATGGTCTGCATCCATAGATTCTTCAGAACATAAACTTTCTAAAATGGGGGCAAAATTCTTACCTTTTAGTGCTCTAATTTTTTTCCAGAACACCATAAGTGAACAAAAGATGGAAATGAAAATGTAGTAGTCTCTTCATGTTCTCCAAAGATTTTTTTTTTGGCTAGCCCAGTCCCACAAGAATGCCATGATTTCTTTCATTATTCATGAGAACAGCAAGGTAGAATGCTTTCAGATGTAAATACCCTTACTATGCCAGTATAGCAATATTGGTTTCTGGCCCATTTTTCTCTGAAGTACTGAAGAAAATCTTTGCAATCCTATTTTTCACCCACACAGGTGGGGACAGACAGTTGGAGAAATGGACACGTCAAGGACTTTGGAGCTGAACATAAATGCAAAATAATGAAAAATCCCCAAAAGGAATGAAAAGAAACTAGAAGTAAAAGAAAAAGTATTATAGATTTGAAGAGAAATTGAAGAAAAGAATTAAGGAAAATTGAAACACTGCTGTAGCTTGACTATTGCTCTATTCATTTTAGTATTATCTTGCCTTCCAAACCCTGATCTTCAGTTTCTTCTATAGCCCTGTCTTATTCAATCTTCAGAATTTCATCCTTTGTACTTGACTGCATCCCAACTATCCAAATGAAATTATGTGCCTGGACTGAAATTCCTAAGGGACTACCTTAGTAATACTGAATAGTAATGGAGTTGAAAATGGCGAAGAAAGACAGCAAAGGAGAAAAGAAAAAATAAAGAGAAAAAAGGTTGACAAAAGAAGGCCCCACCTTCTGCTGCAGCTTCCTAAGCACACATACCTACTCCCTCCCCTGCCATAAACTTGTGGAGAAATTAAAAGATTTCATGCAAGCCATTTGCACCATTCTTTACAGACATCCTTTTCCCATTGAAAGACCTTGTCTTCTTTTTTCTTTTGGAATTATGTTTTCCCATTATTTTTAAAAAGGCACAGCTCTGTAAACCCCAATGTATTGGTTGTAAACAAGAATTCAGCTGTGACAGGCAAGGCAGGTTACATATCTGAGGTGTAATTACTATATTGGTAGCCTATGTAATGACAGGTGCTGCATTCAACATTTCCACAGGAGCTGCCTTTTATATATTGTGCTCACAAGGCCCTGCTTTAGACACATCCTGCTAGAGTTCACATTCTAATTTCAGACTGCTTTGAGTTAGAAAATGTACCAGGGATTCCTACCTACTTTGCTGAGCAGTGATTCAGTAATTTACTGTCCATCTTCTGTTAAACAAGGTTCTGTGTTAATATGTTTTCATAATTAATGGAAAACATAATTTTCAGAAATGCAATATGTTTAATGCACATGTACATTTGACTTATCTTTCTAAGAAATGTGTCAATGGCCTGGTAACCAGGGAGGTGACACTGATAAATTTCTTACCTTCTGCTTAATGGAAGATCTGTTATGGCTCACTTATTCCTAGCAACATTTGCAGATGCTTTTAAATTCAAATGCAGTGTACTCCTCTGATTACTCATACTTTACTACCAATTTCAGCATTAAAAAATAGTAAAAAAACCTCCAGAGCTCTAAGTTCTGTTCCTGACTCTGCAGCAGATGCAGTGTTTGCTCAAGTTACTGGATCATGCTGCCTCACAAACCATTCAAAACCCTTTGACTTTATTCTGGTAATATTTTTTTTTTATTATTAGAAATATTCTATTTAGTGAATTGAAGGCACTAGGTTGTATTATATGAAGTTATTTTCTCAGGATAATTAAGGAGAGGCCCTGCCATTCACAGATAAAGTTTATCTTCTTGGACTGAATAAAAATAATTGAAAATTCTCACTGACTTCCTTAAATCAAAAGAGCCTAAGACAGTCCCCAGGTCTGGAATACAAAAGCAAGTACAAGAGGGCTCACTTTGCTTCTCAACTGTGACAATGCAAAAACATAATACTGCAACAGTAGTTCCTCTGATTTGTATGAGAGGCAGGACTGAGCTTTTGGAAGTAGTGCAAACCCCATGTGAAACTCAATAGAATGAGGCAGTTTTCATCCAGCCAGGGTGCAAATGAAAGCCAGAGCCCTGCACTGAGCAACATGTAAGTCAATGGGAGTGTGAAAGGCTGTGATTCATATCTGTTTTTGTGCAGCAAGTGGAAACCCCTGTGCTGGCTGCTGTGGTGGGCGTGGATGGTCACCAGCAAGCACTGCAGGGGCTGCAAGTGGTGGTGCAGTCCCTGTCCCATGTGTCCTCTTGCAGGTTGGAATGGGTGGGATTGCAGCAGGCAGAGTAGAGCAGATTCAACTCCCACTGATAGGAGAGTTGCATTCTAATCAGCATTTTTTTTTCCTTTTTCCCCAAGAAAGTACCTAAGGCAGAGTTACTCTAAATTTGTCCCACAGCTGTGCAGCTTAAATTACGAGCATTTCTTCAGGAAGAACATTAAGTCCATTTGTCTTTAATAGGGTCCCCCTGGTGTAACTGCTGACAGAATTTGGTTGGATGCAGGCAATTCAGGGAAGAAAACAAATAGCGGGGGGATAATGGCCAGTCCCTAGGGATGGAAACGTTACACAAACACAACAAACACAACAAACACTGGCCTGCTCAGGCAGGGCATTGTTGTTTCCAGTTTAGATTAGCCAGTGACAGCTTGACTTTGGATAGGCCCACTATGTGCTTTAAAGAGCCATAAAAAGGATGTAAGCTATTTTATGGGGGGGTCACAATCCCTTCCGATGTAGCCATATGTTCACTCCTCACTCCATTCACTCCACTGGTGAAAATCTTCTTATCTTAAGAGGAATTTAAAACAACACTTTTGTCTTGAATTAACTTATTACCAGCCACTTTGAAGAAGTTAATATTTCTAAAGACCAATCTGGACATTTTGTAATTATTTGTTGCTGAATAATATTTCTGGTTGACTCTTGGCTAGAGCACAAGATACTATAAGCCAGCTTTGTGTATGCCACTTTCCCTAACAGTCTTTGTCTCACAATCCTTTTAAGCTGGTAAGCAACAGTTAACACCATTTTGCAATATTATAAACCACTGCAGGGCAATGAAGATGATGGTGTTATAGCTTAGATTTCCTCTCAGCTCTTTTTCTCACTGCCAGGAACTAGGCTCATGCCCACCATAAACAGCTGCCAATAAGTTTTTCTGCATCAGGAAGATAGAAATGACCTCTCTCCTTTTCCAGATGATTGAGTCAAGCAAATTCCAGGCCATGTTTTAAAATGAAGTTGCTAAAACCTGCCAAAAAAACACAAGTCAGCCCTCCATGTAAAAGCATGCTCACAGCTCAGGGGAGTTGCTGTGTTTTAGAGGAATCATGTGAAAAACTTCTTTGAAAGGGAAGATGTTTCTTCAGACGTCTCAGTGCTCAGACACTGCTTATGTGAAAAGAAACCGTGATGCATCAAATAGAAAAATAAATGCAATTCCTATGTCTTGTGGTATTTCTTGATGCAGATAAAATAGAGAATATGCCTGGGTCTGCAGAACACTGGGAGGAAAGAACTGGCTTTTCTAAATGTGCTGCCCTCAGGGGACTGGTTGTTTAGGAAAGAGCAATGCAGGATCATGCTGATGTAAGGAGCTCTAAGTTATGATAATGCAGATTGCAGCTCGACAGGCTTGATGAGCAGCCAAGACAGCCTGTTTCTGTCCTCTCTACCAGGCAGAGCAGTAGCATGGGACACATCCAGTGCCCACAACAGGCACTGATGACAGAGCCACCAGTGTCCCCAGGCATGTTGACACAGGCAATAAGCCCACTACTTCCCCCTCTGTCACTACAGATGTCACTGTGTGTTACAAACGTGTGTGTCCTTGCTGCCCAGGCAGCTGCAGCTCACCTTCCTGGGCAATTTTCAGCATCTCACAATCTTGCCTGTGATGACTTGAGGTTGTGTAACCATCTGATGGGCTGCAGTGCTGCAGTATCATTTCCAAAAGTCAGTACCAATATTTCTGCAGGATCTTTCAAATTTTTATGCTGAAATCTCCAAATGACCCACTAAGATGACCTCATTCGTCTTCAGGAAGTATTCTGTTCACATTCTTATATTTGAACTGTTCTGAGGAACTCACTTTGCACTCAGGGCATGGCTTTCTCACAAACTTTCTGTAACTAAATGTCATTCTGTACTCCCGGTTAATTATGGGTTTTGAAAAATGTGTAGCATAAATGCATTTGGCTGTGCACAACATTGAAGGGTTGATGTAATATCTGGACAATCTGCAGTGATTAAAACTTCTGTGATTAATGAAAGAGAAATGTGATAAAAATTTAATTTATTAATGCTTTTATACACCATAATACGTAATAAAATGAATCCTCTCTGCACAGCAATGGTATCTTAAGGGAATAACAGTAAACACAATCAGAGAGAAATGTATTCTCTTAGGATCCCCCCTCTCCTCAGACTTCACAACTGAGGACTCTTATAAGCCAAAAAATTATTACCACAACAAGAACACATCAGCATAGTAAGTATTTGCGTTGTCTCTAAAAAAATAGGTCGTTGAATTCTTCTCCTTAAAATATGTAATGAATTCTAAAAACACCCACCACAAATAAATCTCCCCCAAAACAGAGAAGAACTTTATGCAATATTTGTGCAAGGTCTTTTTCAAGGTAAAATTGATTATGAAAATAATCGGCAGAAATAGTTATGAAACAGATTTTTTCCCCTCTAATCCTACAGTTAGTTCTGATGATGTTGATGATGTTTTAAAGTAATTTTTCTTAGTGAAAAATTTTGAAACATTTGGCAAAAGTGCAGAAAGTACATTGTGTCAAAATTTGTAAAGAAGGAATAAACCTCCTCGTTCATTATCGGCAATTTTCAAAACGACACCACTGAAACACACAGAGTTGAATCGAGGAACGCTGTCGCAGCTGTGCTTTCCAGTTACACAGGGGCTGGCCTGGCTTCCCATTGCCCTCTGACTAACTCGGGCAGAACTGAGCCCTGGCTCAAGCAGACAGCTACTCTGGGGCGCAACACGGAAAACAAATTACTTCCCTCTGCAGCGTGCGGGGGACACTCCGCATCTCAGGCTGTACCTGAGCTAATCAAAACGCGTATGTGCCACTTCAGCAGCCCGGCGCTGGGAATCGATGGCAGATCAATCCCTGGGCGCTGACAGCTCAGCGCGCAGCGCCGCACAAAAGCGGGACGGGGCGAGCCCCGCAGCCCAGAGCGGGCACGGGCGGCTCTGGCTCCGCGGCGCTGCCGCAGCCCCAGCTCCAGCCCCGGCCCCAGCTCCAGCTCCANCCTCCGCACACGGGCTGTCCCCCGAGCCGCGGGACCGCGGGGAACTCCTGGGGGTGCCTGGTAGGTGGCTACGCGGGGCAGAGGAGCGGGCAGGTCCTCACGAGTGCTCCGGGATCCGGGTGGGTGCGGGACTCGCCGAGGGAACTGAGCGGGACCTCCCCGGGCGCGGGGCGAGACGGCGGGGGGGCTGTGCGGGACCGACAGGCAAAGTGCGGGAGCG
>VZTT01049952.1:195280-208011 GCA_013400855.1 Buphagus erythrorhynchus
CATTAAAAAAAAAAGTTTCACAATGAAAAAATACTTTTTTTTTAGAATATGTTGAAATGCAAGATTTCAGCATCGTTGGAAACAAGAAGCTCTCAGAAAATTTCACAATGAAATGTGCACTGTTCCAAAATCCTTCCTGCCTTTTTTGTTTTGTTTTTGTTCAGTTTGTTTGTTTTGTAGAAGATTCCCAACTGTGGGCTGGATTCAAGTATAAAGTTTCTCTCTCTGTTACAGCCTTTTTCAATGAATTTTCTATTCACAAAAAAAATTGTTCTCATCCGGTTTGAGCTTTATTCTTTGGAAAATGCTTATTTTCCTTGGAGAAGTCAGAGAAAAAAAACAAAATCTTTGTTACTTCAATGATTGCTGTCATGCATCCATTGATGTACGTGACACTTTACCAATTACTCAGGTTATTGGTAAAGATAAATGAATTATCTACTTTGTTCAAGACAGAAAATGAAAAGCAGTTACCAGAAAATCACATCCTGGAAAAGGAAATAAGTCTATTTTAACAAGTTTATGAGGGAGAGCTGCATTACAAGCATAAAAGAAGAAAACACATGAAAAGCCTGTTGGACTCGATCTGTTCATGTGATTCCTTTGATGGGAATCTAACTGAAGGCTAATCAGAGAGAAAATAATTTTTTCTTGTAAGTAATATTTACAAATGGATATGTGTGTTCTTCTGCAATAATTAGCAAGTATGTTTTGAATAGAGTACTCTTCAGTAAATAAACTTGCATCAACCAGTAACTGCCTAATGGCTGGTAAGCTGTAGTGCTCTTAAATGGATGTGTCAGCTCAAGAGGGAATGTTATAATATTATTACATAATATTCATGCCGTTTAGTGTAGAGAAGAGAAGGCTTGGGCAGTTAGAGAAATCTTATTGTATATGAAAGCCTTTTACAAGAAAAGTATAGGTTTATTTTTTTTCCTGTTCTGTTTAAGGCACAAAGCTCAAGCCAATGAGAATGAAGATGAAGGGCTGATGGTAGAAGAGGTTCAAGAATTCTTCTTGTTTGCCTGTGGCCCCTTGCTCAGCCCCAGCTCCAGCTGCTCACTATCTCAGTCATGCTGATCCAAATCTGTGTAAAGGTAGAGGAGATTGCTTCAATGACCCGAGTTTAGAATAATAATAGTAATTCTCTGCTGAGTGAGAGAAGGGAGATGTGAGCCTGAGAAGTTGAAAAGACCCTGGATCACTGTCTTCTTGATGGAGACCCAACTCTTTTTGCAGTGACTCCATACTTGCAGCAGCAGTCTGAATTACAGAATCGCAAAATCAGTGAGGTTGGAAAAGACCTCTGACCAGGACCATTGAGTCTGACCTATGGCTTGCATAATTTTTCAGTTTATTGGGGGTAGGAAAATGTGCTCCACTGAGGTTCTGACTCAGTGGCTTCAGTAATGGCTTTATTGGGCTACCCACCTGTGTCCAGAGGTATCCCTGGCCTCAGACCTTGGGCTGTGCTGAGGATAAAACAGCTGCATGGTGGGACCCAGCCTTGTACATCGCATGGCTGTTGTGACTCTGTCTTGGACTCAAAGGAAGGGGCTCATCTACTTAGTGGGTATGGGCCAGTATTTTCCCATGGAAAAGGTAGAAGGATTTTTGAGGATAAAACTGGGAATACATGCCAATAAAAAGTGAAATAATATTTTATTCAGTAAAATGGTCCTTGGGAGCATGATGGAGACGCAGGGACAATCTGCCATGAGAGCAAATTCCATGGCTACTACCAGTCTTCAATATATTTCCTAGTTTTTCTTGGTATAGATGATTTTTGGTGTGTGAGCTGTGTGAGCACTACACCCCCGGCACAATTGTAAGGAATCACTAATAATTCTATTTCTTCTCTGATTTTAAAAGTCAAAGTGCATTCCCCTTCTTTTTAATCGGTTCAGTTTATCATGCACATATTTGCATGTAGTACTGAGAATTTTTTTATAGTTTGTTTGTTATTATATAGCTATTAACATTTAAACTATGTAAGTAGAGGTGAGCTGGACTACTGAAAGGAAATCCTGAGCCTTACCTGTATGTGTTTCATCTGCCAGAAACAATGTATTTTTATGGCTCTGAATTAATTTTTTCCTCCTGGAAACTTTCTTGCAGCGGAAATTTCAAAATCCTGCCCTCCCATTGTGATTGTCAATGGGTTTTAGTTTTGTTTCAATTTCCATGGCAACAGAAAAATTTGTTTTCTGACAGTATTTGAATATAAAAGTCTAATTTCCCTGGGCTCTTTTGAATATGTCAGTTTACATTTTTATCCCCTCGAGTGTTTTGAACCCTTGTCCTTAACCCCTTGACTCCATTTAGTTCTGTGAAATCTCTTTTTCCTTAGTCAGGACAGACAGGTTTTTTCCATACTTTCCTTATTTTTCAGATATAATTTGATTCAGTGTGCTGACAGCAGAAATATAGCCACATTTTATACTTAGGAGTTAAATTCTTTCCTTAGAGGCATTATTACTTTTTAAATTACTTCTAAGCACTGAACTTACTCCAAATCTAGTTTCAAGGTTGTGCAATATAACCACTTTAATTTTAAAGTCAGGACCTAACTTTCTTTGTTATGTTTTGTTTACATTCATGTATCTCACATCATTTGACATGTTCATCAGCCAGTCCATGACTGTGCTTGAAGAGTGCCAGCTACATAATCATTAAACTTCGCACCCAGTCTCCTGTGATTTTGAACAAAATACTTCAATTAATTCCTGGATAGATGCCAGACATCTGTGGTTTGCAGAGCTTTATCATTCACTGTATGAATGATGAAATCTCCTTGTATTTAATTTCTGACGTCACCTGTGCCACCTAATTATCTTAAGTACTAGAAAGCTTCAAGATCCATGGTTGAAGCTTCAAGCAGCCCCTGAAGTTTGAATGTGAAAGATGAATAGAAGAAAGTCAGGGACATGAGAGTCTTACTCTTCTGTCCTTTACCTTCCTGTTTAGCTCCTTCCACAAGCATAAGTGAAATAAATTCCATTTCTGTGTCCCACCAGCAAGTAATTAATCTGTGAATCACACTGTAAATGCTGTTGTACCTCTCTGAGCATGGCCAGTTTTCTTGCTTAGTTCATTTCCAACTGAGCTGGAATACATGCATGTCTCCTTAATTGGAGAGGAAGATATTTCAAATAGGTCCTAAAACCTCCCCCTACTCTTTTCCCCTTCTCTGTCAAACCAAACTAAGGCAGCACCCACAGCCCCCGGCTGTGCAGATCAACATCCTGCTTCACTTTGATAAAGGAGAAAAGAGCCAGCAACCCGGACATGTGAGTTACTGGCAACAGGATAAAGCCTAGAGTGAATTAATGGGGCAGTGCACACCTTTGGACTCTGCTTTGCCACCACAAAAATCATAGAATTAAGGGAAAAATTGAAAAAGTGGATCTGCTTGGAATACAGCTTCTGGGGATAGGTTGCCTCTTTGGAGGACAGCTGCTATCCACAACAGGCATTTCCAGATGCTTCCTAACTTTTAGAGAACATTGTGCTGATAGAAGGTAACTTTAATTTCATTAAGGCATTAACAAGATTTAACTTCCAGCATTGCCTATTTGGGCAGTAATATGCAGTTTTTTTTATTTATACTCTTTTGCTATATTTATCCATGTCTTTGGTGTAGTTGCTTATTATTAATAGATATTTATATTATATAGACTTTGTTGCTGACACAAATGAGTTTTCTGTTAATGTTGAGATCTGAGCTTAATGCAATCTGCACTACTGTTTGAAAGTCATGATAAACCTTCTCTGCAATTCTGTTTTTTGCTATCAGTGAAATATAACCAGCTTATATTCATTACCAACATAGATATTTATAACTATATCTGATTTGTTTTTCTTAGTTGTTAGATCTTTTATTGCTTTTCTTGCACAGGCTCTAAGCTGTGGGAAGAGTCCATCCTTATATCTTAATATGAGCCAAGCAAACCTATCATGTTGCTCAGCTGATTTGAGAGTTGTTTTTCTTTTAGATAAATATTTTTCAGACTGTATCTATTTATGACTTTAGCCCCTTGTGAATGGTTACTGGAGGTCATCTGTTGTTGGTTCAGAAGTACCCGTTAATCATGCAGGAAAGGGAGCGTGGGTGAAACATAAGGATTTCTTCCTGTGGGAAAGTGAGCAATCATTTTTGTTCTAGATTAGTTCACTAGAAACTGTGAAACTGTGTTCAAGTCCATGACTTTGTAAACATTTAAAATAGTATTTCCAATTTGTGAAGGTGTAAAGAAACAACTATTTTTCCAGCATCTATTCCTACTCAGTCATAAAACTTTTCCATTAATGAATATTGGAAAGCCATTTACAATATAATGTCAAATGCCAGCAAAAATATACTGCTTCTTTTGCTTAAGTATCTAATGATTTTTGATGTTTCATTTTCATCTCTTGACATATTCAAGTAGGTGGTGCGCAAATAATTCCTAAACCCCAGAATTTTCATTGTGTGCCAAATGAATGTGCATGTTTAATAAATACTGTAGGCATTAGAATAATTCAGAATACTTTGTATCAAAATATTTTTTCCTGACCCTTCCATAAAAATAGAAGCACCCTAGAAAGCTGAAGCTGTGGTGGCTATGAAGGACAGGCAGATGTCCTGCTCTCAGCAACACGAGTCTGTGGACTTCAAATGGACTTGGGTGGAAAGAAAAACAGAATCTCCAGCCCAGCCTGAGCCCTCTGGCAGGATGGGGGGAAGGCCTTCTCCTCCCAGGCTGGGAAGGAGCTGTGTTTGTTCTTGGGAGGTCACTGGTGAACAAAGGTGTGGCTCCCAGCCAGAGGGCATCTCACCTGAGAGCTGGTGGGTAGGTTTGGGAAGCCCAGGACAAAGCCTCTGCCAGGTGAAGCTGGGAGGAGGGCAAGGTGCAAGGGCAGAGGTCCTGGAGTGAGGTGATGGAGAGAGCTGTTCGAGCACTTCTTCCCCTGTACACACATCTTCAGGGTGGCACGTGTAGTCTGGAGCCAAAGAGTGATATCAGGAGTTAATTGTCTACATGGACAAGAGAATCAACTTGCAATTATTTTACAAACTGCAGTATTTTCAGAACTTTTCTTGTTAGCTGCCATCTAGAGTAGAAAAACTGCTTGAATCTCAGTGTTGGTACAAAGACCATCACAGAGGAGCCTGAGTAGTCACAGCTTTGCTCATTTTAATAATCCCTATACTACACACCACTCAGTTCTTCTGTTTCTGATCCCTGTGGATGGGAATGTTTGTAAATTCGGTTTTGGAAAGGTCCTGTGTTCTAGGCCATCATGGTTTCTGCATCTTCTCTCAACAGAGTAGAATATTAAAGCTGTCCCACAGGGCACGTTGTCCTCTCCAGGGGAAGGGCATTATGGCTTACTGTAATACTGTCTGGAAAACAAAACCAGATCTACTACACTTCTATATCCCTCTTTTAATGAAATTTGTCTCTAAATCCTTTTAATCCTTTTTTTTTCAGTATTTCTTTTCCATAGAGAGTGTGGATAGCAGCACTCTATCAGCATTAGAAAAATACAATTTTTGTTTACTTTGTTACTTTATAACAGCTGGCTTTGAAAAAACCATGGATTGATTTTATCTGGTCAGCAAATTATTTCCATTCATCTGCAGCCCTGGAAACCTGCTTGGATCTTGGAAATGCATCTGGTCCCAGTTTCAAATTGAATTGTCTCCATTTTATTTGACATGAGTGAGCATGGACACTTAGATCATAATTTCATTTCTGTGCATCACAATCCACTCCTCCCAGTCCTCTTCTATCCCCAAAACAAACTTTGGTACCTCTCAACTGTAGCTGTCGGTTCTAAATTTTCTGGAGGGTATTTATGGCACAGAATAACTGTTCAGGGAAACATGCCTCCTTCAGTGAATTCCTATTTGTGTGCATAAGCTTTCTTTGGAAACAGTGATGTTGGATTTAATTCCTGATATTATCAGTGAACTTTTCTTTATGCCCAGTGACTGCCATTCCTTGCAAGGTTCTTTTGACTGGGTAGATAATAGAGAATAAGAAGTTATTTTACAAGAGTTTGCTATTTGGATCTGGCAGCCTTTTCCATTGGTTAACACTCATCCTTGTGAGCTTCCCAGAGACTCCCATTTTTAGGAACAAAATGGTCAAAGTTGCTGACTAAGCAGTGGTTGGAACATGTCTCTAGTTGACACCTCTGAACATCACAGATATTCTTGGTCACAGAAAGTCTGAAGGTTCATGACAGGGATGCCTTCATTAGACACCATCATTGTAGCCTAATTGATTATAATTAACTTTTGCCCTCAAAACACAGGTCAGAGACCCCAGCTGGGCTTCTCTGGAGGGCAGAGTTAGTGGAGACATGGAAAAAGCAGCTGGTACCTGCAAAGCAAATGAAACCTTGTTCCTGGTCAGAGCCTGAGCTGTGATGAGGTGGTGGCAGAGGAGGAGTCACTGCATCCTGTTCTGAGTTCACCAGCATTTATCAGCTGCTCTAGTGGCTACATTTCATGTCACTTCAAGACAAGGCATTTCCTTTAAAAACTGTTTTGATGAGTGCAATTCCTGTTGGAGTGACTGAGTGCAGTAACTGATAAACTGCCTAAAGTTTATCAGTAAGCCTAAAGAGCAGATATGAGATTCAGCACTAGCTAAAGGCAGTCCTCCTAGCTCCTCACCTGGCATACACCCAGCCTAGGACTAAAGGAGATAGAATAGAAGGGCTGTGACTTAAGAAACCCGGTGAGTTTGGTGATTATAAACGAATCACACCATAATACATTTTTTATTTTTCTTTGGTATTACTGATGGTAACTGGCGTGTCCATTGCTTATCAATATAAGCAGTAAGATATATTGTTACTAAAGGGTTTTGAGGCTCAGTAAAATGGATGTATTAAGTTTGTTAAGTTTGCTAAACAGGTTGTTTCACTTAATAGCATTTACTTACTTGATAGGATGGAGTAAGTTATTCTTTTCTCTATTTCTTTACATCTGCACTGCAGACTGACAGATTGACTTTCTGTAGCCTGCCTAGTAAAGGGCAGTGGAGACTTGGTATATATTAGCTTTAAAAGTTTTACAGATTAATGTGATTTCTGCAAGAGATTTTGGGCAGTGTTTTTCTACAGTCTTTAAGAAAGAGAACAGAATTATTTTAAGAAAAAAAAATGTTTCAAAAGATCAGAGTGTTTGTTTTTCATCTGGTACATCCAGACTTTTTATTAGCAGTATAAAAATATTTTTAGAGGCACACACCCCTTCATGAAGCTGATTTCCAACTGATATGTCCAAAAATGTATATTAACACCCTGTTCCAGAGGGTCACTGTGAATCTTCAAGAAAAATAACTTCAATTATTTTAAGATCAGCTAATATGTCTCAAAGCCATAATGAATCTCTGACTGGATGTGAAACCCAAATTCTTTCTTATGTTTTCCTTTGTTTTATGGGATAGGAGATCCACTAGTTAAAAATTCTAAACACTTTGTTTGAAAGTAACATTTTACAGCAATCTCTTGACTTCTGTGGCCATGAGAGAGATTTTTCTAAGCAGTCAGATGCATTAGTGCTCATAACTCTAGTTTGTGACTATGATTATTTCTTGGTGTGACTCAAGCAAGAGATCATAAAATCAAAATACAAAGCTTTTAGCTGTACTGAAAGCTAGTTGGAAATCAACATCTTCACTCACTGGACAGAGACTGGACTAAGTGACAAATGCATCGACTAAAAATTGGGTAAAATCTCCCAGAAAATGGCAGTGCACCTATGAGTAGTGTTCTGCCAACTTGGCAATTTATATAATTTCTAGCTGTTTGGTTTTTTTCCCCCCCAATATTGAGTGCAATAACAAAACAAGTAATGACAGCAGCTACAGTGTGTGTGCCTGTGTGGATACTGATGGTACTTTTGATCTTGAAATCTGGGGTAAGGTACTAGTAATTCACAAAGGCCTGTCCTGCAGGGATGCTGATGGACTGGATGCTTTTGGGTAGGTTGACAAGTTACTCAGCACTTTTGTTACACTCACCAGCACGACAAAGATCCCCTTTCCTTTGGAATCCTTCAGATAATTCCCATGCAAATCCCACTGACTACATCCAGAGCTTTAAAAGATGTCTGAGTTCTCAAAGTGTCATTGCTTTCAGAGGAATGGATATTGTAGGATAAATGTTACTAATAAGCAGAATAAATTATGAGGTTTAAAATCTGGCCATGTTACATATTTGCTCCACTGTTTCTCATCAAAGAATTTTTTTCATTCAGGTACAGATTAAAAGCATATGTTCAAAAATAACAAAAAGTACTACTTTCATATTAGTTGTAGTCTAAAAGCAATCAGTAATTGCTGTAAGTTTAGGGAAATTTCCAATTCGGTTTCCAAAGCAGGAGTCTAAGTGTGGATTTTCAAACATGTGATCAAACTTGTTTGACTACTTAACCTTTCAAAAATTGATCCATCACTTATTATTTTATTCTAGAATTAGCCATAGGGAATGGCAATATCTCTTTTTAAGAATTCATCTTAATTTATAGCTATAATTTGCAAATAAAACCCAGTAGTTGTTCTAAAGCAATTATGAGATGTTTGATATGCAAATTAACATGAATAAGCAAGTTTGTTTTTACAATGTACCTGAATGAAGAGATGTTTTTAAAAAGTAGAGAAAGAAAAGAGGAGATTTTAGACACATAGCAATGCTCACATCTAAATTTTGGAAGTAAACTCTACCATCTCCATCTGTCTTATCCAGAATTATTACCAGAGATCTAAAGAATATTTAAATATTTGTTCTCTGTAGCTTAGTCTGAGAAAAAAGTATGTTATGGCTCATTTGTAACCATTTTTTTAGTTTTCCAAACAGAAAAAATTCACTAGCACTTAAAAAAAATTGCAGCTGTTCCTTTAAAATAAAGAAGAGATCAAAAAATGATTGTTTGCTCTTATTCTGCAGATATAACTGCATATTCTTGTCCTACTGCTTAGACACTGTGGANAAATGTCAATTCTCCATTTTAAAAGTGTGTTTGTTTCCTCATAGAGCATTTTTAGCCTCTTTTAGGGCCTATTTGTGATTAAACCTGCCATAACCATAAACTCAGGCAAAACCTTCCTTAGCACCTGAAGAGACCCAGCAGCACCTTCCCATTCCAGTGGCCAGCAGAGCTGTGTAGCCCACCTTTGATGGCCAAAGTCACTGGTCATGTATTGTGTGAGGAGGCAGCAGCGATGGATCTGATCCATTCACAGGAGAACCTGTTGCCAGTACCCACTTCTCCATCTCATAACCCACCTTTCACCACTGGCAAGCATCCTTCTCCTCAGTCAGGAGAGGGCTCACATGAAATCACAAACTCTCCCCTCCCTGTCACCTTTTTAACATCATTTTCCTGGTGCTTGCACGACTCGCATTGCTCGCGTGACTGATGGAGCTCCTGGGCTCTGTGCAGCTGCTCAGACTGTAACTGCTGGCATTTGCTGCTCCCTCTGTGTCATCTGGATATGCTCTGACATGTAAATGATGCTGCTTGCTTTTTCCTTGTTCCTACTGTTTAAAATATCAATAAAACTGAAAAATGCCACTATACAAACTTCAAATATCTCAGCTGACTATTCCACAATAAGGCAAGCTACCTCAGCACTAATAAAATGTTGACTTTACTTTCTTTGTGTATTTTTCCCTGTGTTTTTTAGTGAATTGTCCATCTTTAATGTCACTGCTTGAGGTAAACCCAACCTTGTTGTTTGGTCTATAACTGTGTTATTCTGGGCCAAATTCTGGAACCTTTATGAAAACAAATCTATTTATATTAGGGACAATAAAGACAGTACTAAAAATGAAAGATCCCAGCATGGGATTTTCAGGAGGGTCAGTGGCTCACAGAGCATTATTTTTTAATTTGTTTTGTGAACTGCGTGTGACTTATCAATAAAGCTGCTGTACTAACTGTAATTAAACCATTAAAACTGTCATCTGTCATAGACTTAATGGTGATTAAATTTTCGCAGTGTATGTACATAGAATACTGATCTTTGCCTGATACTATCTTCTAGTAGTAGCTGTGTAGTGTTGTGGGTTTTGAAGGGGTTTGAAGTGGCTTCACATCCAGGCACATTTTGCCTACCTTGTAGCTAATATGGATCTGCCTGTCTTTCTCAAATGCTTGAAGTTCAATTGTAGGATACACTATATTTTTATTAATTATAGGAAACTCTATGAACTGTATTGGAGTCTCTCTGACAGTGCAGTCACAGCTTTATGGATAAGACAGGAAAGTGGGGGAAGCCTTTCTGCAGTATTTAACTGTAACTGGTAGCCTAATGCTTCCAGTGCTCCCCTAGGAAGCAGGAAAGCCAAGTCTGACTTTCCCTTCAGCCACAGTGATTTCAAAAATTGGCTCCCAGGCCAGCCCTTATCCTTCTGTTGAAAACTTGTCAACAAGCAGCAAAAAAAACACGATAAAAAAGATGTTTCAGTAGGACAGGAGGATCATATAGGCATCTTGAAGTTATCAAAGGTGACCAGCACTTGACCAGTTTGTACTGGCTTGTTCACAATCCTGCTACAGTCCCTGGTTGTGTTGTAGCCTCTCAGTCTGCTGTTCATACTCTCTCCTTCCACTGCCAACCAGTTCTATGCAATCCACTGCATCCAGTGTTCTGCAAACCAGCTTTCTAATTGCTGGTGGTGATAGAAATTTAGGTGGCCTGAAGATCCTGGAAAGAAAACAAGATCCTCAGACAGCATTGTCACTCTTTTCAGTGCGCAACAGACTCATCCTGAAAACAATCTGGCCAAAACTGGCCCCCTTGATACTCCTCAGTGACATTCTGGAATTGGACACATTTCTGTTATGATTCAAATGCAGAACTCACAGAAGAAATCCTACTTTATGGTACTAATTTGGCTGCAGAGTCAAGTGGGTACACAGGCTGTATAAGGTGTTTTGAATACACTCTCAGACTACAAGCACAGGATCAAACTTCATCTAAATTCAAAATGGATTTTGTTAGGGTACTGTTTACAGAGGAACTGCCTGTGACTGGGAGCTTTTACAATGGTTCTGTCACTCTCCTTTTCATAAGCTCCTTAACCTGTCTTTTCAATGGAAGGTGCAGACAAGCATCTGCTGTGCCATCTAACCTTGGAAAATACTAACTTTTGTAAGTAGGTTCTACTTGATAGATAACACATTTCCAGCAGAGTGCTGAATCTGGGCCTTTTCCTGTGGAGTTCATGTCCCAGATGATCCGTATTTCCAGAAGGTGCTAAGTCTTCCCCCACAGGCATTCATTGCACGGTAGAGCAAAGAGAAGCCTTGGACACAGCCTGCAACCTTGCCTGCACCAACCTGTTGCAGATAGAGTGGCTGCCTTCCTAACTCAGTGATCTAGGCACAGGAGGAGTTGAAGAACTGTTTTCCTTCCCAAAGCCATGTCTTTCTGGCCCCTGAATAAAGTGTGTGGATAAAGTGTCTTCCAAATTCTGTGCTGCCACTTCACATAATGAGTGGTGATATAGTAACTTGGCTTCATGCCTCCACGGTGTTTTCAGTATGGATGCTGAGGAATCTCCTAAAAAAGTTGTCTTGGAGGGCATCATCTTTGATGGGCAGAAGGGTCAGGAAAGGGATTCAGGCTGGAAGGATTTTGGAAAGGCCTGTAAAAAAGGTGAGTTGACTAACTGCTGAGTGTGAGTTCAAGCCTCCTCAAAAGCAGTGATGTGAACCAGATACAAATTCTCTTCAGTCAGGGATTTAACAATCTTAAGCCTAAACGTGCACACCCAGGGAGAGGATTTAAACACAGGAACAAGGTCTCCTTGTGGAAAAAAAAACCTGTTGAGAGGCTATTTCACAATATAGAGTTTATATCCAGCTACAGATAAGTTCAGACAGGGAGAACATTAGGAGAATGGTGAGAGAAATACAAGTTTCTCACAACTAAGTTTCTCACAATCGTTTGGGCAGCCCTTCTGCTATGCAAGTCTATTGTGGAGCAAATACAAAGTAAAGCACCTTTCCTTAATCAAGGCCCTAAAATAACCATATATATCCTTCTCCTAGGTTGCATTTTTTGATTCATCCTACCAAAAAATTTATTAATTAATTACAGGTGGACATCTATGCATGTACACGTTTCTCTAATAATTGTGGAGCAAGATGCTCAGATGATGTAGAAACAGTAAATTCTGAGGAGATTTTTTGTTGTAAAGAATGAATCCTACTGGCTGAAAAATAAACCATATGGCTNACACATCAGTCCTACTGAAGATACTGAAAAATAAACCATATGGCTTGTAGGGTTAAGTACAAGTAGGAGAATAATAGTATTGAGTTTGTGTATTGAGTATTTATTTTATTTTTAATCACAAGCTAGTTTTCTCTACAACACTATCAGGTGAATTATAGAAGGAGAATCTGAATATTTAATATAATTAGTCCAGTTCAAAGAATACACAATTAGGCCTATTGCAGACTTTCAATACACTTACATGTCCTTGTTGCTACAGAGGGATGTAAATAATTCCAATTTAAGTGACTACAGTGCAGTATTTTTGTATCTTTGTAGCTCAGTCCTTCAAATGACTGTTTTAGATCCTTAAGACCTCTTGGGATATGTCCCTATATCTTTAGGGTTATGAATAACTGTCAAGACAAGATGATTTTTTCTCTTTTCCCAGTGAATCACCTTCAGGTTTCAGTAAATTGGAGAGCAGTTACATTGCAGGAGGAG
>VZTT01049952.1:212675-236907 GCA_013400855.1 Buphagus erythrorhynchus
ATTTGACATTATACACTTTCAACATGCAAGCCCCTTGCTGACTTTAAAAAACAAAGCCATTATTCTCTCTTCCACTTTTCAATGGTCCTTTTTAGTGTTTCATTCTCCTATTTTATTAGCACTGCTTTCCTTTGAATTGCACTTATTCAGACAGATGGGGGAGACAGCCCATTTTATCTACACTTCCTTATTTCCCTAAAGATTCCTCCTTATTTGAAATATAATAAAAGAACTGAAGTTCTTTCAAAAGAACTTTGACCAAATGGTTGTAAAATAGATGCTATAACCTGAAAAGGTACATTGTGTTGTCAGACCTGAAAAGTTCATGTTAGTGCCTGAGAATGGAGAAAAATGAACTATGCAAAACAATCAAATTGAGAAACAGATGTTGCAAAATTTGTATATTTTGTAGTATCAACTTTAAACACTTCTTGGTGGCCTGGTGCAATTTTCAAGTCAATTGAGACCAAATTACAGTAAAAAAAAAAAATGCCCTGTTACTGTGTGAAACAAGAAGATGGAATTCTTTAGGTTGCTTTTCATCTTGGGACTTCAGATTAACTTGAGCAAGTGACAAGACACAGGGTGACATTTTCCTCCAAAATTTATCAGAGCTTCTTCCTGGAAATGCTGCTGATATTAACCTTGTTATTGACAATTCTCACTACAGGTGACATTTAAATATTTATGTGAACTATGAAAATTTTATGTCTCATTTCTTCCTTCTGTTTTGGTTGTTGCATTGATGTGTTCTGTCTTTCATTTTTGTACAAGCAGCAATGTAAGCACTTTAGTGGCACAGCATTCATACCTTCAATATATAGTCAATCTCTAAGAGGCTACACTCCTGCAATTATTTACAATAATTGTTGGTCAAATATTGAGATACTGGGTTTTGATTTCCATTCAGCTTGTTGCTGACAACTGGCAGATCAGCATGCAAAACAGGCAGCTCAGCTTGAGTGCTTGTTTTAAGCTGAGCTGAATGTATGTCACAAGATTAGTGAAAGGAAATAAAATCTACAATTCTGGTCCCTTTAACTGTCTCAGATGATTTACTGCAATGTATAGAAAAAGAGACACAGGAAATCCTAATCTGGTTAGAGATTTGCTTTTGATGGGAAGAGATAATAGCTGAAGAGCTCAGTGTAGTGATATCCACATCAGCCATTGCATCCCTTCCTCACCCCAGGTAATCAAAGCCCTGTGGAAAGTGGCCCATTACTGTGAATGTTATGATACTAAAATTGAGAAGAAAAAGTGTCAGGCTCCCTTTCCCAGGCATGACATGCTTCTGTTTTGAATAAAATATTAAACTTTGTTTTTTTCATGAGGTACATCATCTTGTCTTTCATATAGATATGTGAGCTTCAGACATTCAGGTAGAATAGACAAAATAAAAGATTACAGCAATAAATATTTTAAATTATGGAAGATGAGAAAATATTCCAGTTAGCAAATCTCAAGATTTTTGCTCGACTTCTATATCAGCATTAAAAGTCTACACTAGGTGTCAGATTCTCCAAGCTGTTGTTCCTGTTGTGAAATAAAGAAAAATTCTATAAATGCATTTTAGCTATCCCAAAGTCAGGATGTATCCACACTATTAGAAAGTTTCTCTGCCTGATAATATCAATCATATCTCTAGATAAAGAAATCCATGATAATTTTCATTTTGCAACTTTATTTTTATACTAAGAGGTCAAAGTGTGTGTTTATTTTCAATATTTAGGACAAAAATTATGCACTGAAGAACAAAAAGAATTTACATTTACAAATTTTATCTAATCTCTGTCTACAAAACAAGAACCCTGGTACAAATACCATTATGATAAGAATCATCATCCTGAAGATAATTTATCTTAGCTGCTGTAAATAGAATAAACCTACACAGTGTACATGGCTATGTAAAAAGTATAAAATATTTGAAATAATTATAAAAATATTTAAGAAAACTTCAATTCCTCTTAATTCTACTAGTTGCTAGTTTCAGTACCAGGAGTAACATACCAGCAAAAATCTATATTTTCTGTTAAACTTACTGTTTCTACAAAAAAAAAAGAATGCTTTCCTGACAGGTCTGAGCAGACCCCATACTGATTCTTTCTGGAAAGTTTTAGTTACCTGAGGAAACTGGTTGTTCTTTAAGTTCTGTTCATTTCTCAGTGACATATCCTGCCCAGTAAGGGCTGAGGAACGATTCTGAATCACTACTTTTGACACAAATTTCTTCTCATATTTGACTGACTGCATCCAAAGATCATGTTCTAGATTAAATAGATTTATAGAGAGAGAAATGCAAACAAAACATATTTGTATTTCAATAGTGCACAGACATTCTTCTGCTTAACCTGGATTGCCTTGTATGAAGTGTTTATAAATCTGAGGACCACAGCTAGGTACAGACAGAAGATAAATATTTTAACACTTACTTGTGCAGCCAGATTTAAAAAGAGCATGCTGTTTGTTAACCACTGTAAGGTGTTCTGGCAAATAAAAGCTTTGAAAGGAGTTTATCAATTGTATAAAGGTATTTCTATGCAATAAAAGTCTCAGGAGCAATGTGAAGGACACTAAGCTGAGAACTTACTGACAGTATTTTCTGAGGAGAGAGGAAAGCTCTTGACAATGAAAGGGGGATAGCAACTAGCACAGAGAGACTGGGATAAATAATAATATTTACAGGACTTCAAGTAAAGTAATGGAAACATCTTCCAGCTCTTGCTTGACACTGTCTGAGGACAATCCTCTAAAATATCTGCTGGCCTGGATATTCAGTGCCATGTAAACATCAACACTCAGGGAAACACATTTTCCTGCACTGGACCGTGGATGTCCTGGTGGTGGGGTGAACATGACTACGAGTGGTGTGTGCGAGCTCTGAGTTTGGCATGGTCACTGAATTTCCTTGAGGAAGTCACCTCATTTTGCTTCTCTGTCCCTTCACTGCACTGGTCTGCTTCCCTCCTTCCTCCATGCCTTAACTCTTTAGATAATAAGTAGTTTGTTACAGAGGCTGTTTTTGTTGGCTGATCACAAGCAATGTTTTCTTAGACCTAAGTTTTATTCTTAACTCTGTTATGTACAGTATGAGTGACCTTGGGAAGCTGGATATCATTTTTGTCAGATGGGAATAATGATACCTATTCCCTCTCTACAGTATGTTGAGATTGGTAATTGGCATATTAGTGTATTACTTAAACTATTAATATAGAGAAACTCCATCTTGTTTTGATAGGCTGTATCCCTTTAAGTGTTTTAGCTGACTATCCATCTTTTGTGGCTATTAGCTCACCTCCTATAAAAGATACTCTGGAGATCGTAGACCAAATATGACTAATGGATAGGTCAAACATCACAAGTACTTGGAAAGAGCTCAAAGGACTCTAATTTCTTGTCCAATATAGTAAATGTTTTGGGCATCCTGTACCTTCCTCTCAGCTCGTCCCATGAGACTGTGGTTTAATGGCAGCAGAATAAGTGTTCCTAGATTAACTCTCTCCAATTTCAGACTGCTTACAGGATTCACAAATGTCACCTTCACTCAAGAAAAGAACAATGAAAGAGAGCTGTTTAAAAAGAATCACTTCAATGTTGACATGAGAACCTGAATCAGAGGAGACCTACAAGTTAGAAAATGAACTACTGGGATTCTAAAAAGGACTGGCACATTTTAAGGGAAAACAGCCATTTCCACTGAATAAATAGTCAAAACAAATAATGTCAAAACATGATGACCAATTTCAAAGCAGCTTAAAAATTACTTTTAGGCAATGAGTCTTTAAAATACACTTTAACTTCCTTTGCACATTAATGACTGAACACCAATGCAATGCATTCAAATGCTGCTACTACACTATTGAAACTGGCAGTAAAATAAATGAAAGAAGCTCAATTTTATGCTTAATTTCAAGACATTAAAATGAATGTGATTCTTCACAGTACTTTCAGCAGAGACTTTGGTCCTTGTTGGTAAGAATCATAAATCATCTTCTGTACCAGAGCTCTGGAAAATGTTAACAGATCTAAACATTTTGGTCACGTACATTATAGCCCATTAAAAAACAAAAGGCTTTGACTCAGTTTAATAAAAAAAATTCCTGTGAACTAGGTGACATAAACTCAGATTGAAACCCAGTGAAGACAGGTATTTATTCAGCAATCAGTAAATACATTTTAACTTATTTGCATTTGTAGAGAGCATTAAACGACTGGCATTCTTAAGTTTCTAGCTGTTTCATTATGCAGGATTGTCTATTTCTTTGTGTTTATAGTCAGGAAGAAATGCCAAATGACTAGTATTCATAATCAAATATGGGATACAGAAAGTTTTATCCCTGCTCATTATTTTAACATGAACAGTACTTGCACACAAATATTGGATAAAAGACATCTTCCCACTTCAGAACCTTAAATAAAAGTAGATTTGGAAGGGTGAGAACATTTTATTTTACCTCTGGACTTTAATTTCTCAGTGTATAACTGTCCTTATATTTATAAATATACCCTAAAGCAAGTGAAATGTGAAGTGTAAGCCAGGATTTTTGACCAAAACCATGGCAATTTCATTGTCAGTGGTTTTAATATAATTTTCTCTATTTTCAGGAAGAAAATATGGGAAAAAAGTCTTCAGAATGAGTAAGTAGGGAATGAAGAAATGCCAAATCTAGCTGCTGGCAATAAAGAGTTTGTCACATGGTATCACATTTGGTATGTTAGCAGTCTGGAAGTACTGCAGAAACAACTGATAATCTTGTTGGTCTCTGACTTTTCAACTTTGCTTGCGCAGCTGTTTGTTTATTCAGCTATTTATATCTCAACTGCTACTTGGAACATGCTCAAAATATGGCAGAAATTCACAGTAAAATAGCTTAAATCAGATGAACTGTCTTCCAGCCTTTCTTACTTAAAATGGGGAAAGAATCCTAGAAGTAATGCATCTCAGAGAAGCACATAAAATATTCCTCTAACCTCAGGTTAGAACAGGAGTGGACAAGTCTGGTTTAGTTTAGGAGGGATTTTTTTCTTCAAAGCGCAATTCTTTCAGTTTGCTTTCCATATGGGAAACATTTCTCAAGTTTGTTTTTTAAATGCAAGACCAAAGCCTTATTCTTAATTTCAATTCCTTAAGTGAGCACTAGTAAAATACACTTTTTATGCAGGCTGCACTTTTATCACCGAGCTGGAATGAATTGGAGAAATTTACTTTCAGACCTTTTCAGCATCTTGCCAGCAGTAAGGACTGAGATAGTGATCAGGTGATCTCTTCTGGAGGGATGCTACCTTGTTTTCTCAGTTCAATTGAGCATTCTTAACACACACTTCGCGTTTTTCAATCTCATGTTTCTTTCAATTTATCATTCCAATGCAATCACTAGAATAAGTGTTTATACTTCCAACTGAAATTAAGGACCCCTTGAAGCAGTACCATGAAAAACTAAGTTTTGCAGGAAACTATTTTTTACCGTCTAATAAAATCAAGCATTGCAATAAGTTATTGCTGTGGATATGAGATTCTAGGACTCTGAAGGACAAAACTGTCCCACTTCTTCCTTCACTTTTATCTCTCATTCTTTGTTCTTTGCTTCATTTTCAATCCTCCTTTTCTCCTGTGTTTTGTTCAATTTGAATTTCCCAGCCAACGCACTAATAATGTCATAGTTTTGATTTGCTAATTTAAATATACTTATTTTTTGTTGTGAGATAGAACCAGGAGCAAAAGCAAGGCAGGCCTAAAACTTAAAAGGATATAAAAAGAAATTCATTAACTACACAAAGAAAAAGAAGACACTAAATTCAGAATAAGACCTTCAGACCACTCCCTCTTCCCATTCCTTCTTAACAACAACATACAAAGACACTTCAGTCAGTTCTTTACTTAAATAATCTTATTTAGTTCACTTCAGAGAGAGAAGCTTCTTTTTGTTTGGTTATAGGGACTTCTCCACAAGGAGGGAAAAAAACCAGTTTTCTTGTGGCTTTACTTTCACGATTTGTATCTGCCCGGGAAAAACCTTGTAAGTCTTGAAGCTTCTCCCATCTTCACAGCTTTCCCAAAGCTGTGCTTATGGGCCATGATAAACTCATGGGGTATTACTTTTAAGAATTATCTGTTCCAAAGCAAAAGTTCTTTTCATCTCTTTTCTCTCTGTTCATGCTTCATCTTCAGAAAACTGAGGTCCCCTTCTTTCCTCGGGGCAAAGATTTTCAACACAGGTGCTTTTGGTTAAATGATCTATCAAATGGAACACTTTAACCCCCCATGTCTTTTCTCCATGGTTTATAGGAATTTTCAGTGCAATATTAGTTCATCCCTACAACTTTATAAAAGGATTTTTACCTATCTTCACAGCATCTCATCATCCTCCTTCTATCTAAAGAAACTTAGCTCTTACTTCACTGACTTTGGAGTATCTCCTTCTTCTTCCCTCACATTCAAAGGAAGCTCGAAGATCTGCAAGTCTTATCTGAGCACTAAAGAGTTAAGATTTCACATGGGGAATGCAAGGCTGCAATACTGGAGCTGTGCCAGGATCTCGGAACCCTTCGGCCGTGCTGGGAAGGGGGAGGAGGGGGAATGGCTGGAACCTTAATCAGCCTCCCCGGGTCTCAGCTACAGCACCCACTGTTGATGGCCACCCCTCCGCCCTGCCGGGCCATGCCAGCTCCCCAGGCAGGGGGCCCGGTCCTGTCCATGGCCACCCTGCCCATGGCCACCTCTCCTCCCTGCTGGGCCATGCCAGCTCCCCAGACAGGGGCCTGGCCCGGTCCTGTCCATGGCCACCCTGTCCATGGCCACCTTTCCTCCCTGCTGGGCCATGCCAGCTCCCCGGACAGGAGCCCGGACCTGCCCCCCTGTCAGGCCCGCAGGCCTGCGGTGGAGCCAGGCGGGCCCTGTTACCTGCACTGCTGCCAGAAGAGAAAGAGCTTTTTTCCCAGTTACCTCCTTCAAAATGTGTTTTCACGGAGCTAACTAGCTTTCTCCAATTTGGGAAATCCTCAGGCTGTCAATGACCAAACCAGCCTCCAATTGGTTCCCTCAACTCACAGAGAAAGTTCCCATAGAGTAAAACCTCTCTGACTTCGCCCTTCCCCAAGTGTAACCAGCACATCCTGGCTGAGTGAAAACTTCATACCCAGTTTCCCATTGGGTGTCTACTCTGATAGGGATCTAATTTAGCAGCAGCAAGAGTCAAACTGCAACAATCTAAAATAAAGTTGCATCCAAGGAAACGTTTAACACAACAAAAGATTACAGATTTTCAGTAGTTGTTCTTAAGCCCCCACCCAGAAGCAGGAAAATGGTGCTAGCTGTATGCAACAAGAAAACTGAGACAGAGGAACATGGGATTGCTGAACACTTCTCAACTGAATTTTTTAAATGAATATTGTTAGAATTTAGGATGCCACCTGAGGAGGAAAAATCAGAAATCCTCAGGTCTAGAAATGCTGATGAAGTTGCAAAAGTAACTAAAGTTCATTCCACCAAGGACTCTTTCCTTCACCTGTGTCTGACCTGAGAACAAACTCAGAGACCTTTTGTTTTGCTTTGCTATCTAGTTTCTTGAAAAACTCAGTCAAAGGTATTCAAAATATACCTATGGCATATCTATGAAAATGAGCAAAAAAGCATCACCTACTTTTATGAGACTACCTTATTAATTAACAGGAAAGAGAAATCATTTAATTTGTGGTTCACCTGGATCATGTGTCAGGGGTAATTGACCCCTGACAGTCAACACCCTCACGCAAAGCTCTTAATGCTGAAGAAGTTCAAAACCATTCATCAGGAAACTATCCAAACTGGAGATGATTGTGACATCTGTGACACACTTTCCTTTTTGTGCAGCAAAGAGATGAAGACTAAAAAAGACCAGAAAACACAAAACCAGCAAAAGTCTTTAATAATATTATGAGAAAAATTGCGTAAAAAGGGTAAGTAGTGAACTCCTGTTCTTGTTCTAAACAGTGTTTATGTATTAAATATTAAACAGCCAGTGAATAAAATAAACAAACATGATAGAGAGCTGGGACTGGAACCTGTGGCTTCATCTTCAAGGCAGAGAGCTTTGGTGTCGCTAATGGCCCAGATAATCTTATAAACTTTTCTGCAGAAATTCAGGACGCCCTGAGAGAGAAATGACTTCTAGCTTGCCATCTAAGAATCTTTCCTGGGAAGTGAGTGATTTAGCAATATCCCAGGCCTACAAATACCCCCTGGTGTGTAATAAAGAGATTCTGTGCCCAGCTCAAGGCTGAACCTTGCTTACTGAGAGTCAAGGACCTACACCTTATGCCAAGTTGGAAGGAACCCACAAGGGTCTTCCCGTCCAATTCTTGCCCTGCACAGCACCGTCCCCAAGAGTCACACCACGTGCCTGAGAGTGTTGTCCAAACACTTCTTGAGCTCTGTCAGGCTGGTGCTGTGACCACTGCCCTGGACAGTTGTTCCAGTGCCCAAACACCCTCTGAGTGGGAAACCTTTTTCTAATATCCGACCTAAACCTGCCCTGACACAACTTCAGGCCATTCCCTCAGGTCCTGTCCCTGTCACCACAGAGAAGAGATCAGTGTCTGTCCCTCTCTTCCCCTCTCAAGGAAGTTGTAACTGCAGTGAGGTCTCCCCTCAGTCTCCTCCAGGCTGAACAGACCCAGTGACCTCAGCCCCTCCTCACACGGCTTCCCCTCAGGGCCCTTCCCCATCTTTGTTGCCCTCCCTTGGACACTCTGCAATAGTTTAAAGCCTTTCTTACATTGTGGCACCCAAAACTGCCCCAGCACTGGAGGTGAGGCTGTCCCAGAGCAGAGCAGGACAATCCCTCCCTTGCCTGGCTGCTGATGCTGTGCCTGATGTCCCCAGGACAGGGCTGGCCCTCCTGGCTGCCAGGGCACTGCTGGCTCATGTTCAACTTTGTATCCACCAGGTCCCTTTCCATACACTGCTTTCCAGTCTCTCATTCCCCAATTTTTAAAACTTTGGCTCCAGTGTGCCAGTGAAGCAGCTTATCAAGTCCATGGCAAGCCATAACTTTATGTTATAGTGCAAAGGCACAAGGATGGGAGTGGGTCTCACCCTGCCCTCACTGCTCTTCATGGGCAGCAGGCTCTGACTGCAGGACCCAGTGAGCTGTGGGCTGCTGCACGTACCTGCTTCGGTCAGGATTAAGACAGGGCATTTGGGGCCACCATCTTCCTGCCAGACCTCTAAATCAGGGCTATGTCACTTCATTATTGCTTTTAATGAATATTCATACTCACTGAATCAGCTATATGAGCTGGGCTTTGCTGGCATACTGCAGAACTGTTGGATGTTCTGAACAACCCAAGTAACAGATATCTTTCTTTCATTTGCATGGAAAATCCTGGAGAAAATAAGACTCTTATATTACTATTTATTTAGATATTATGTGTAAGAAGAAAACATCTGTCAAGAAATATTTGTCATTTACTGCTTAGTGCGTTTTCTCTGCATGTCAACCACCATGTTTACTCTTTAGAGGAAGTGTACAGATTATGGCTAAGCATTATGGATCAGTTGGTTGTCAAGTGGGATTTGACATAAGTTTGTAAATTCTTTAGAGTTGTTGGAGCTATATAATTTACATAAACTGAAGGGCATTTTTCAGGTTCAACTTTGTTTTGGCCATATTCTATAGATTGCACATGCTGACTGCACTGCCCAATTGGATTGACTCAGCTCTATATTAATAGTAATACCATGAACTTTGTACTTGCAAAAATCTCATAGCATTTTGGGGCTATGACAAAAGGGAAATTAGAATGATATCTATTGTTTATATACCTACTACATGGCAGCAATTTGATGCCAGGTTTTAACAGGTCTTGCCATTCCACCTTGTAGCATTTAATTATTGATAAGCAACTAGGTTTGAATTCTTGTTGAGGAGGTAAGGTGAAGGGTTGGTAGACAGGGTTTGCATAATGTTTGTTTCTAGAGGAAACTGGGTACTCCTGCTTTCTGTTTTCCCCTTGAAATACCCAAAAGTCTAAAATATTGTTTGTTGTGCAGGAAAAACAAGAAGTTTATGCAGAAAAAATAAAAAGTGTGGTTGCAGAAATTTACCATTCTGATTTATTTTATTTTGATAGCATTGCATTTTCCCAGTAGCAGACCCAGTGGGGAGATCCCATATGTTACAGAAAATTAACTCTTTCTTTTAGCTTTCTTCAGTATAACTGTTGGTAAATATTTTGTTAAGCCTAAAGAAAACTAGGTAAAGTGTACATTTTAAGATAGAACTTCTATGACAATGTACAACAAAGAGAAAATTATATCTAATATTAAATGCTATAATAATGTATATTTTTTTCAAGATCTGTTAAAAAGGCCTAACATGGTCTTTCTATCATTCCTGAAAGTAATGCGTTCCACAAA
Organism: Buphagus erythrorhynchus; assembly: GCA_013400855.1. Classification (NCBI taxonomy): domain Eukaryota; kingdom Metazoa; phylum Chordata; class Aves; order Passeriformes; family Sturnidae; genus Buphagus; species Buphagus erythrorhynchus. Next base: position 223,072 of record VZTT01049952.1, read on the forward strand.
GTAATGCCATATATTGCTTTATTCACCAGTATCTCTATGCCTGAATTGATCACAGCTGGTCAGGAAATATATTTTTCTTTTTATTTTTTCAAAAAGCAGAAATTTTGCTTCATTTTCCCATTTGATCAGATTTTTTTTCTCTGAAAGTTGTTTTCATTAAAAAAAAAGTCATGTTTTGTCTTATGACTCTTCTGCTTTTTTACTTTTCCACAAACACAGTTGCTGTTAATATGAAATGAATAATCATTTCCATCATAGCAGCCATATATTCTTTTCTGATCCTTGTCTCATGTGCAGTTCCAAAGAAAGAAAGGAAGTCAACATTACTGATACAATGGCAAAAACTATCTGAAGCATATCTCTACTACCTCTTCCAAGTTCTTCAAGACAGCAAGTTTTTGATATGCTTTTTTTCATCAGCAAGTGTCTTGTTGGTGTCTAAAGCTGGCTGAACCAGCTTAAGTATTTTCTCAACAGATGTTTGTCATTTATGTGGTATATCACTTTTCTTTTGAATATGAAGATTACATTATATTTTCTAAACTATTTGTAACCCACAAGCTCTTTTGTTTGATTTCAGATAACCCTTCTATGGTTACAACAATTCTTACAAATAATGAAAAATCCTATTCTAATTTCACTGTTGCTTATCTGCCTCACAAAAGATGAGGAGCTGAATTTTAAACTCATATAAGGAGAGAAAGGGATAATGAATTATGGAGTTCACTTGCTATTATAAAACATTTTAAAATGCAGAGATAGAGCTTGAATTTACTGGCTAGGGAAATCACAGCACAGCTATGAGCTAATTCTCCTGTATACTACTTTACAGCTCTGGAAAATTGTTCAAGATACTGAGGAAATTATTCCATTCTGACATTCAGAAGAGATTTCCTTTTTGAAAGCTTCATCATTCTGTCTGTATTGTTGAAGGCATACAAGGTGTTTGAGAAGTAGCTTACAGGCAGCAGGCCAACACCTCCTGAGATAACCTGGCAGAAATTGGTATCTAATTGGTGGATTAAACCATTTCTCATTTATTAGTGCCATCTTCTATTATAAGTTCATTTATCCTACCCCCTACTCCTCCCATTTTAAATCAGGGATATGTCAAATAACAGGAACTTTGCTTGTTACAGACAAATCAGCTTAAAACTATGAGGAAATGGATTTATTTTCTTAAGAGAAAAAATGTTCTTTGCTGTTTCCATGTCTGGAAAAAGTGGTTAGAAAAGAAACAATGATAGATTATTTTCCAAGTGTCCTACTGCTAGAAGAAAACAGGATTTTTTTGTATTAAGATCTAGCAAATATTTGTGCTGGATATTAATAAACTTTTTTATTTCTTAGCTTTCTGGTGAAACTGTGGTTCAGCAGCTGCCTAGACATGTTGTGGTACCTGTTTCACTGGGCATATTTAAATGGTTAACTCAAATATAAATAACCCATAGCACAGTACTAAGATAGTGGGGAGATTTTAATAGCAAAAATGCAAAATGACCACAGGGCTGTGAGGAAGAGCCTCTTGGGTCTTGCTGTACACAGAGGAAAACAGCAAATGACCAGCAAATCAACCAGACTCCATCACAAAGTGATGCATTCATGCCAGATGGACCTTAGGAATGAGTTTGGGTTTGGGGTCAGGGATGAAAAGGATTAGTGACCAAAACCAAACTGAGCTGAAGGGAGAAGATGAAAAGTAGAATTCAAAAGTTATTTGTCACCTTGGACAAGCCATAGCATAGAATTTACAAGCAAGTTAGGCAATGAATCAGCAAATGGGACCCTAGTGGGATTTTCAGAAGCACTTAGACACAAGTAACCTAATTTTTCATCTGAAATTAGAGTCTGAGGTGCTTTAAAAATTTCACTTGGGCTATGTGCATCTACAGTGATGGTGTTACCTTCAAAATATGACCTCTGAGCTGCACACTTCTCTCCAAAATGGAATAAAATCAGTAGGTTGCCTCCCTTGCAGGCAACCTCTGAAGAAAACATTGGTAAAAAAGGACTCTGGGACTCTCAAAGTACAATGTTATGAAAGCTAGAAAAGCAGCAAAAATATCACTCTCTTTGCTGGTGTTCATGTTGAAGTGTGGGCCCTAAAGCTCAGTTCTCTACCTGGCAGGCCATGGAGGCAGATTAAATCAATCAAAATGAAAAGGGCATTACAGCAAGAATACTCAAGAGCCACAGCTACTCTTCACCTGAATCTAAGGTGAAGTTTCTGCTGTGAACTATGGGGTTTTGATTTGATCTAATACTAAATCTTAGCTTTGGAAGAATTTATCAGTCTTCTGGTATTTATGTGTGAGTGCTTGCACATGAGCTGGTCAGTGAGACAGCCAGCCAATATTGTCAGTGTAGCCTGGAAATCTGTCCTGCTCATCCTAAATAAGAAAGGTCCCTAAATTTGGGTACTAGCTGCTGTTTGAGATGTGTTCATTTTCCAAAATGTCCTCTAAGGGCTGGCAGAAATGAATGAGACCTGGGGCAGATTGCCTGCCCTGGATACCCCCCCAGGGTCTGAAGAGGCACTGCGTTTAGGCTACATTATCTTGGGTCAGATGGAGACTTCTGTAAACTAAAGAGACTTTGCTGGGAGCCTAAACTTCTCTCAATATGTGGAAATCCCTACCCAGATAATGACTGTCTTACATACCTATATTCTGGACAGATAATTCCATGATGGTTTCAATTACAAAAATTAAACTGATGTACAGCTCTAAATAGCAATTGATAAAAATTTCCTTCTCAGAGGAAAACTCTGGTTAATAAAGCTGATTCTTTTCCATTCCCTGTACATTATCAGTCGATCTCTAGCCTGAGAGTACAGTCCAAGTTTTGTTGAAAAATTTAATGCATTTACTGCTTTTTTAAGATTTTGCAGACCTAGGACTTTTATTGAACCTTGTGATCCCCACAGAAGCAGTTAAAATGTCAGATACTTCTGTATAGAAAAAAAAACAATATTTTTCTTTTTATTTTTTCAAAAGGCAGAAATTTTGTTTCAATTTATGGCAATTATTTATACATTCCTTTTCCTTTTCATTATTTTCTTTGCTGATAAAATCTGATTGCCAGGGGCAGGAAAGGACAGAGGCTTTAACTGAAATAACACTCACAGAGCACTGGTTAGTGGGTAGCAGAGCACAGGTTTCTTATTCTTAATTTTTTCCTTCCTGAAATCTCTGCTATGTGTTCTCTTTTAGCACCCTGCCTAGGTATATGTCAAAAGCAACCAGTACCATTTTTGGTCCATTTCTGCAGAACTGCAGGGGAAAATTTTGGTGCTTAACAGACTGACTCTGAACATCCCTTATTCCTTGTACTTTGGCCTCTTTTAGTTTCCATAAACATTCCTCTTGGGCGGCAGAAGCAGCAGCAGCCAGCCTTGGATACATGTGCAATTATTAAAGGTCCTTCCCAGAAAGAAGCTTGGGAAGGCTCCCTTTTGTTTGACCCTTGGGCTCTTCATTTGTACTGCTTTGAATGCTGTAATCTGGGATACTTTACTGGCCATCCTGAGAGCACAAGTGTTTCTTCTTTCCTCTCTCTCTGTAGCAATTGTGTTTAGCATTTCTCCAGGCCTGATGCAAAGCCCATCTCAAGCAGTTGTATTTGTCCCTACCATTAACAAAAGCTGTACGTACCACACTGATGTGTTTGGTGGCAGTAACTGCTTGATTATTTGTTCTGTAGAAAAAGCTTTTTTTATTTATGCTGAACGTCTGCATCTTAGTTTTCCCAAAGAAAAGGAAGGAAAAAAAGGAGGGAATAGCAAGAAAAGGAGTTGCAGAAAATCTTATAGGGACCCTTGCAGACTCATAGGCTCATTGCAATGAAGAAGGAAGGAAGGGTGCCCCAGAGTCCAGGGGTGAAGATGAAGGTGATGGACAAGGGCAGGCACACTGTGCCAAACACACTGGCAATTCCAGCAAGGGAGACAGGACCGAGGGATGGTGGCAGGTACAGCTTACATACTTGGGGTTATACACATGGAGGGCTCTGAAGGTGTTTGTCCATGTGCTACCTGGCACATGAAAGATGCTTGCTCTTGCCAAAACATGAGTACGTGGAGCAGGGCTGTCCTGTAGTGACTTGCTCCACACAAATATCCTCCCAAAGCCCCAAACAGCATGCCAAAACTTTTGGCTGAAGATACAGAGGAGGTACAAGGAGTAGAAGTTGGGAGATATTTTAATTTGTGTTTCAAACACCTGTTAGCACTACAATGGGCAGTCTTTCACAATGACTTAGTTAAATACTAAATAATACTTTACTTTTAGGACAGCTGCTCTTTTTTCACATACACAAGCATTTGAGTCAGAGGCAGGGCAGAGTCACCAGCACACAACTAATATTCCATATTTTGAGATGATTGGAGGAAGAAAGGGTGTGTTCAGGGATTTCAGAGAAAATATTAGTTTAAGACTGGTAATATTGGATATTTAGTGTTCCTGTGGAATAGGTAACATCACAGTCTCCTCTAAAGGTCTCTAGAGAGATTACCACTCAAAATTTTGTTGCACCCAATTTGTGTGAATTCTCACTCATCTGAATATTTTCTTGCATTTAAGTTTGCTGAGCCCCTGATTTCAGCACTGCAATTATAGACATTTTCATCCTGTCATCTGCAGGGCTTACAAGAGATGTCTCATTTTTCTACCATGCTAACCTGTTGAATCTGCTTGATATGTAAGAGCAAAGACCATCTAAACAACAGGATTAATGGATGATAAATGCGTCCTTTAACACTTTAGCACCTGCAGTCAGTTTTCACAAACTCCCAAGTGGACTATGTCAGTCTATTGTTTGTGCAGTATATTCAAAGACATCTAGTGTGTACAGATGTGAACACTAATTCCATTTGTTTAGGAGAGGTCAGGTTGAAATAAACTCATGTCAAATGGTCAGAAGTTTGTTTCTAAGAGGAGAAAATAAAGAGAGGTGATATTATTTTAAAGTGTTCCTTTGTAGAATATTAACAGGAAAACCAAAATTCCAGGTGTGTATGATGTTGTGTTGCCAACCTTTGCTGTCTTATAGGATGAAAGGCTTGAATTTCCATGGGCTCATCAGATCTTATGGTCAGGCAGTATCTTACCTTCTTGTGAGTTTCAGCATTCTGCTTTATGTAAGCTCCATCTTGTAGGTGATGAGATTGACTTTCAATTAGCTACCAAAGCAAAAACACAGAAGAAAAAAACAGAAGTGTTCTGTACAAAAAAAGCCAGAATCAAACCTGTATGTTCTGTTTGAGGGAAAGACAGTGGAAAGTGAGGTACTGCAGCACAGCAAGTGCAAGTATCATTATAGGATTGTCTGTTAAGTCTCTGAAGTTTTTAGCTGTAGCATTTTAAGTTCAGGAGGACATTCTCCATTAGGGAAATGATTCATCTCATGTAAAACAGCGCTTCAAAGTCAGGTGTTCAGCTTAAGCTAGGCATGTACCTTCACAAGGTAATGTGGCATACCAGTGAGCACAAGAGCATTGGGAAGCAGTTGATTGCTCCCTGGAGTTTCTGAACTCTATATGGCAGTTTTAGAGAGAACCAGATGACTGGATTTCACTAGATGAGTAAATTCAAGTGGCTAAGTTAGGCAGAAGAAATCCCATTCCAACACCGCCCATCACGCTGCAACAGTGGAGATAAACTGGCAATTTAATGGTGAAAATGTCTTGAAGTCTTAGGCTAAGGACAAAGTCAAAGGATCAGTGGTTATCTTAGCTTTAATTCCAAAGCCATGACATGTTTCCAGACTGTAGATGACACTGTGTGACAATCAAAGATAAATTATGACAATTTAATAGCGACTGCCTTAAATAGACTACCGATCCCAAAATATTTGTTAATGTATCAAATGGACTGCATCTGTCAAAAATATGAGTGGGCCATCATTCAAACTTCTGCTTCAGTTCCAGGACTGCAGAGAGCCTGGGAGAACCACAAAGAAGACTGTGCAGTCCCTGATGTTGTTCCAGAAATAATTGACCCGCCTTACTGAAAACATTTTAAAAATAACTTCAGGATACATAGGAAAAATAATCATGTCAATTGTGCTGGCAATAGCACTTAGGATAGTCTAGACAGATTCAACATGATAAAACCTTGGTTAGCTGGAAAGTTTAAACCACAAAGAATTTTCAGTGTGATAAATGGACAATTTTCTTTTGAAAGCAAAAAACAAGTAAGTTTCCTAGCCTGGTCTGTAATACACAATTGTTACCTGTGAGGTAATGCCAGGTCAGTCAACCATATTAAGGTTGAATTAGATTATATTCAGTCTTCACACTGACATTTGGCACAGATTTATTTTTAAGACTAAGGTCAAGTTCTAGTGTAATAATCTATGCTTTCTCTGTCAGTATTTATGAACATGATTGAATTTCCCCAACTCTGTTTTTCAGTGATTAAAAATCCCCAAACTATTTATCTCATACTCAAGTCAAAGCCTTTAAAAACTAAAAAGCATGCCTGCAGTTATGATGTCTCTTTAAAATAGCAAAGGAACAGGCCAGAAGATTAAACTGAGGATAGGCATACTGTTTATGGTACTTGAAACATTCCTCCTCCTAGTACAAAAGTGCTTGAATGGGTTTGCCATTTGATTAGTGCTTCGAAATGAGAAGAGCTGCAGGGAAAGAAAAGAATCGTGTGCAACTGCAGTCTTTGTTCAAATTTAATCAGCTTTTGTAACACAGACAGTATTAAACCCACTGCTGGCTGTAATTTCTCATGCTAAATATGTCTTGCTTAGTGACCTGAGTCACTTCTCAGAACCCTGATCAACAGTTTTCAGGTATTGAGTCTCAATAGACAGGACAGCTTGTTCTAGAGCAACTACTACTTTTTAATCTTGCATCAGCTGGGATACTGAACTGTGTTGTTGATCATACTTGATTCAAGAAATTTTGGAAAGTGCAAATCTTAGAAGGTAAATAAATAGTATGGAATTCTGCCATTATTTTCAGTGAGGTTTAGTAAGAGATTTATGGATGTTCACAAAAAGACCAGATTTATGAGCAGAGTAATGGTATGGCATAGAATGTAGCATTTAGTCATAATGTTAATTTTATTAGTGAAGTGCTTCATAATTTGTAGTAGAAAGGCTTAGGGAAGGACAATCTGGACAGCTAATGGCACTATTTTCAATAACGGGAGTGAAATAAAAACCTAGGGCATTTTTTGTTCTTCAAGTACACTGGAAGGTTATACAATAGGCTGCAGGGAAAGGCATGGAGATAATGAAAAAGATACCAGTGAAAAATCAGCAGATGGAGATTGCTCTAAAATGCTAAATGAAACACATGTATTTAAAGTAATGAGTATTTTATGATGAGAGATTCCACCATGATCAATTTAATGGTTTTAAAGCATTAAAATGCAATGAGACTAGGGAGGACAAAAGTGATTTAAATATAAATCTATTGATTATAAACCTAAATGCAGAGGTTTTCTGCAGTCAGTTCAGAGACAGAGAAGGATAAGGAAGAGGAACATAGTCAGAGGTCTTTAAAATGATTGCTTTTGATCTAAACACTTAACCAAAAATGCAGGAACTTAAAGATTTTGCCAATTGTTCAGGATGATTCTTTGATGTTAATTGGGCAAGAAATGCTAAGTCCCTTTTCATCTGAACTCACTGTGAATGAATCAATAGAGTATCTTAGCAAAGTACACTACTACAGGGTCTTTTTAGTTAAGACTAGCCCCCAAATCCCCCCTTCTTTTCCCAGAGCAAGTTTCTAGGGATTCTGAGCAAGGGATTGCTCAGATTATGGTGTTAATTTTTCTTTATTCCTATTCCTCCTTGCTCTTTGCACTATAGGATCAGGAAACATTTTGCCTTCTGGAAAATGTCTAACCAGATATTCTCCTCCACTTCCACAGGTTTATGTATAAAAACCTTTGCTGGCTTTGATTGAACCACATTGGCAACCTGCAGCATAATCTGCACAGACCAAAGCAGAGCAGTACTGCATTCACCAGTTTGAAATAGTTTTTTCCAAGCCATAACCTTGGTATATAATCGACTTTATTTTGTTGGAGTTGCTCATTCCTACTGCCTAGGTTTTTTTACCCCTAGAAGTACATCTTTCTCAATCAGTTAAAAAAAAAAAAAGGTAACTTTCTTGACTGATGGATCAATGATAGACTTGTCAAGAGCAAAAGGAAGCTTTTTATTTCAGTGTCAAATGCCATGAATTTCCAGACCTGCAGTATAATAAATCTGTGTGGCAAGGAGAGTTTAACTGTATGCCTAGAGGCAAGACCATGGCTGAATGCTTTGCTAAATCAAAGCTCAAGATATTTGTAGAGCAAAACATACTGTGCTTAAAGGAATGGAATAGATCATTTTCATTCCAAACGTTTGTGCTGTTTGAAAAGTACTACTGCATTAGCCATCAGCATGACTTACTTTGTTGGCTGGTCCTCTCTGTACTGCTTTTACGGCAGTTTCCAGTTCGTGCCCTGCAGAAACTTACAAAATAAATCTGGTGGTAATTTTATGCCATCCTAAGGTTCTACTTACTTGATTTAGTGCACTTGTTTTAGAAACTTGCAATTTCTAAGTAAATATTAGACTTCTGATTTTCTTAACTAACCTAGTTAATGCCCACTTGGCCTATCCAGTATCCTATCCACTCTTAGTGCTGAAGTGACCAAAAATAGCACAGATTGACCATGGTACATGAAAACTGTAATAACAAGAGTGACATTCACCTCTGGGTTGCATGCCTTTGTCCAGAAATTGTAGTTTTCACTGTAAGCAATGCCACAGGCCCTTTGGCTTGTTGGGCAGACATGCCTCATAGCTTTGCAATTGGCTCTGGTGCTCAGCTTTGCATCCTGGACCATTCCAACTGTCTGTGAGATTGAGACCTGAATGTAACCATAGACCAGTGTGTCCTAGTTTTTTTTTAAAGGAAATCTAAATATAAGGACTGGAAAGAAGGTATTAGACTTATTGCCTAATAAGTCTAAAAGGTCCACGGCCATCTCACAAAGTGTGCCTGTCCAGCGGTGCAAATGTGCTGATTGAAACTAATGGGGATCACACTGCTGTGTTCAGTGGGAATATTAGATAAAATGCTATTGCATTTGCTACCCCCACAGGAAAGAGCACATCAAATGTGATCTTCTATTCATTGCTGATCCTGAGGGCATTGAGGAGTTGACAGCTCCTCAACTCCTCAACTCTCCTATGTAGATGCACAATCAGCTCCTGGGAAAGATCAGTGAATCAGTGCCACTCCTGCTGGCTTGGTAGCACAGGGTGTGAAAAAAGCAGGGAATCTTGCAGGGTGGTGGTGCCTGGGTGAGAGCCATGGGCTACAAGGGTGCAGCACAGGCTGAATCAGCTGCTCTGCTCAGGGCTGGGGGTGCTGCTGTGTCCTGAGGGGGTGAGACAGCTGTGTGGCTGCAGTGACTCCATCTCAGCAGCCCAGCTGTGTGTGTACTGAAACCAGCTCAGGACATAAAGTCCATCTGTTCTCTCTGAGCTCCTGCAGTTGAATAATGCTGAGCTGGCCCACGCTGGCTCAGCCAGAGCTGGCTCTGCAAGCTTCAGCCATGCTGGGCTTAGGGCATGGTTTAATGGTGCACCTGACAGCATTGGGTTACTGGTTGGACTAGATGATCTCAGAAGCCTTTCCAGCCTTAGTGATTCCATAATATTATCCCTGACCATTCTGACTGTGTCTTGAAGACATAGAAAATTATTCTGATACTATAAAATCAAAGAGATATTGCCTTTAGCCATTTTGTGACTTCATGGCTAGAAAACGTCATACATACATTGATACTAATGTCAGTTTTTCCAGATTGCAACAGAAACAAAAGCTGAGAAAGACTGCCTGTTTGCAGCATTAAGTTAAATTTTCTACAGCATTTATTTCTCATGTACTGATTTTACTGGTACTCTTTGAATTATGCCAATCATTTGTAATGTGTTACTGGAATGTGGGCAGAACTTCTAAGAAAGTAAGTTGCAAATATTTGTTTATTTTCTTTCCCTTTAGAATTTCTCCAGTAAAAGAAGAAACTAACCTAAAAACCATTACCTGATTATTTGAAAACTATGGTAGTCTCAGCCACAGGAGGGAAAAATTTTTTAAATGACAATTTACAGCTTATAAGAGTATAAATTGTTTAGTGGTGTTTTTGAAAAAAAATCCACTAAGGTGTAATCAGTCAGCTAAAATGCTGTTTTCTGGAAAACATATTTTTCAGGCAGTAGTCTTTTATAGACTGCTATATATCTAATATGTGTAAGTTTACTGAACCCAGAAAAAAGTGGAGCTTGCAGATTAGAAAACCTGTCCTTTCAAGACAGTTTCTTTTGAAAGTTTTTTTCATTGAAATAAAATGAATGGGTTAATAACCCCTTCAGACTTATTCATGGAACACCAAATTACACTGGAAAAGTAAATTCTGTGCTTGTGGGGCCACTATCACATTCAACTACAGGAAGGCTGGAAATGGATGAAGGATTTGCTTATTACACCCCTAGTGGTCTGATTTTGTTACCTTGTTGACAGTGTTTTACCTTTTAAAAGCAGGACAAAGAAGTAAAATTTCCTTTTTCAAATGCACAGCAACAGATACTTCCTCACTGTCATGATCCTTCAGCACCAGCAGTATAAGTCAGCAGCTCTGTGTGCAGACTCCAAGTCAAAGCAAGAGGTAACCCAGGACCTGTAAATCACAGCTTTCGACTTTTTCAACTTGAGCTTTAACAACTGAATAATAATTTTTTTCCTTATGAAAAATTTTCTATTTGGAAGAAAAATATATAATAGTGCTCAGCCAAATCAATCGTTTTTCCTCCCCCGTCGCCCTTTTTTTTTTTGATCAAGCACTAATTGATGACAGTTATAGTGCAAATACTTGAAATATTGTTTCCATCTTTGCAGTCAGAAGATTCTTAAAATGCTCCAGCTTCAGAGAAACAAGCTTATTTCTGTTTATATTTTGTCTTGACTCTGAAATGAAATACAAAGTAATAGCTTGCTTATGAAGACACTGAAACCCATCTATTATGCAGTAATGTTCATATTCCACAGGATAATTTCCATTTTCGTAGCAAAGATAAACATTTTCCTGTATCAACATTGATAAGAATAACAGAAGAAATGGCAGCAAGCTCAAAACTATTTTATGATCAAATACCAAACAAGTAATTTAATAATCCAATTCCAAATGAAGCAGCTATGTTTGAAGCAACTATTACACCCCAGCGTTTGCAGCTGTAATGATATTTGTGTGGTACATAAAAGAAAGGCTGTCAGAAAACAAATGCTTGCTTTCTTTTGTTGCCCACACCAGAATCTAGGCCCTTTGTTACAAATTTTATTACCTAATTTTGAGCATTTTGAGCATGTTCACTTGTATTTCACACATATTTCAGAGTTACGTCATAGCTTGATTGAGTAGTGTTCAGTTACAAGTTTTTTCTTATTGCCAGAAGAATATCTTTCATAAGTACTTATCTTTTTTGATAACAATCTTGCAGTTTCTCTTTACTGTATTTTGAATAACTGGCAAATGTAAATGTTTAGCAGTGTGTTAGCATTCCCCCCTTGATTGTGTATTTTAAAATAAATTTACTGTAGCAAACAAGAAAATCAAACAAAACTATTCAATTGCTGTTCCTGTCTATCAAGAAGCAAAAAATTTTCAAATGATTCACTGTTTTCATAGCTACTGGTATATGTAGTGTTTATTTTTGGCATCACACATCATAAATATTTATTTCAGCAGTAATTTTTTCATTTTTTAAAATTTTATTTTTTTAAACATATACCCTAAAATATGTACTCTACAATTTTAGGACATAATTAATAGAAGCTTAAAAAAAGCACCCAGTCCCTTTGAAGGAGAAAGCATATCTTGAAATTACCCATACACTTCTAGATAAGGAAAATCTTAGACTTGATAAGATGAGCATTGTGCAGAAAGGTTTACTGGATGTTAATTTAAACCAGAAGTTGAGCTCACAAAGCAAGACTTTGTACATTTTCATTATGGCCTCCTAAATTGCACTCCTTCCATCAAGGTTACACAGTTTATTAAATATTCATAAAACAGAGAACAAAAAAATTCTAATTGCAAATAAGTGCAGTTGATGTAGATTGCATTATTTATGTTACCATTTGTTAAACTAAGACAATAGAAATTGAAGACATTAAGTGGACCAAAATTTAAGGTAAATTTAGCACAGAATAGATTTTTCCTCTATATTCTCTGATGGATAGGATTTCTTTGTTTGTACTGTATGTGTCAAAAAGACTGATTATTTCTGTCTGTCTTAATAAAATCATCATTGCTGTATAACATACTGACATTATTATTAAATTTTTGGTGTCACTAGGAAAACAAAATAGCCTTTCTGTATTTAGGGAGAAGTTCTCAACATCAGACAACAAGGAGTTTATGATATTGACAAGCCCAAGCAGCTGAATTCCAAAATGAGGCCACTACCCTGCATGCTGGGAAGAGAGGGAAGCTCCTCTCTGCTGAGGACCTGAGCTGCAAACAGACACGAGTGGCCTCAAACCAGTGACAACTTAATGACACTTGGCAATAACAGTGCTGGAGAAAACTGCTCTGTTCATTTGCTTAAACCAAATCACGATCAAAATGGTTTATTGATTTATTGACAACATTTAATCAGCAACCAGTGAACAACAGATTTAATATTAATATCAACAACACAACAGAAAAGCCACAACATTAGACAATTACTAAATGTAAATTAACACCTACAGGTTTTGAAATATCCAAATCCATCATATTTTCCAGGAGGCTACAGGGAGTAGGAGCTGGTCAGTAAAGGCAAGGAAGGTAAAAGGAAACCTTTTTCCCTTAGAAGGAGCCAAATTTCTTCTGCTGCCCTGAGCAGGACAAGGTCATGAACAGCCTGAGTTCAGTGTGAGTTTTGCTGTTGACTAAAGAACTCCAAGATTTCACCAGAACCCCCTGTATTTGGAGCATTTCTCCTCTTGACCTCACAGGTAAGGTATTTAGTTCCTTGAGAAAACTTTGCACATGAAGGGGAAGATTTTCAAATGTTTCAGAAAACTCTTAACTTATAGTCCCACTGGGTGATTAAATACCCATTCCCTTGACCTCTGAATTTTTTATTTCCTTTTATCCTAGACTAGTTATATTTCCTGTGTTGTGCACAGTACATCTGAGATGTGACTACCTAGCTAATGCTAGACTACGATTATTACTTCCAATTTCCTATTCCGATGTGTAAACCTGTAATCAAAATGAATCATGCAAAATTTCTTCTTCTTTTGCAACCCTTGAGTTCCCACGACTAAAAAGTTTGAGTTTCTAATTAAGAAAGATAATATACTCACTGAGACTAATGAGACATGCTGCTGAGACATAGCTCTTGAACTGAAACCCTACATGAATATTAATTTGTCCTATGATATGGAGATTGAACACTTTTATCATGCAAGGTTTTTTTATTGACTGATTATTACTAAAGAAACTGTTGAGATTATCATATGGGTCCTGAGCCTGCATTTTATCACACTGAGTGGCAGGCTCTGGACAGACTGCTCCAGTTAATGCTGGGTGTTGTAAGACATGAGCTGACCTTGGCCTTTCACATCTGCTACTGAATACAGCCATGACCTGACCAGAAAATAATTACAGTGACATTACATTCCCTTATAGGTGGGAAGGGTTTGAACTGCAAGGTTAAAAGAGGAGATGGACAGATTACATTATATGTGCCATGTCTGGGAGGGACAGAGCTGGAAAGATTTCTGGGTACCTAGGAGCTGGGGAAGAGCTATTGGCAAGCCAAGAT
>VZTT01049953.1:1631-55138 GCA_013400855.1 Buphagus erythrorhynchus
CCTGAGAGCTCCATCCCACCTGGGAGCTCCATCCCACCTGGGAGCTCCATCCCACCTGGGAGCTGCCATCCCACCTGGGAGCTCCATCTCACCTGGGAGCTCCATCCCACCTGGGAGCTGCCATCCCACCTGGGAGCTGCCATCCCACCTGGGCGCTGCCATCCCACCTGGGCATGGAGGAGCAGCCTGGCTGGGGCACAGCTGAGCAAACTACCTGAGTTGTGCTGCACACTTTTAGGGTCAGGGATTGGGAGTTCAGCCTTTCCAGCTGCCACTCAATCTCCTACTCACTTGAAAACGAAGCCTGTGCTTAAGTGCTTTATGGGACTGAGGCCAGAATGCTGGATTTCTTGCAGAACTGAGCCCTGTGTTTTTATATCCATAATGTTAGCTCAATCCTTCTGCCAAGCAAACCTCTTTTCCCAGAGTTTTGTTTATTTTTCAGGATTGAGCTCAGAGAGGGCTGGGGGTTAACCTCAAGTACAGTGGCCTGATTGCCATATATGTTGAAGGTACTTTCTACTGAAAAGGCAGCTATATGAAATGTGGTCTGTTTATTAGTCCCTAACTCTGCAAGGGACAAGCAAAGCAGCAGAGGGAGAAGTAAAAGTAGGGCTCTCCCATTCAATCTGTGGAAGAACAGAGTACATAGATGAAAATGTAAATTGAATAATGCCAAGTCCAAGTAACACAGCATTGGATCGTTTATGCTTTCAGTACGTAATTTTTCTCTGTATATTTTAAAAATCTAAAACTCTAAGATGAAAGAGAAAGGAAAGCAAGGGAGTACTTGGAAAAAGACTTCAGAAGCAAACATTTGAGCACAACCACTCAAATCACTCAAAAAGAGAGATTATTTTCCCAATCATGACCAATGTGTTGGTGAGAAATGACCCTAAAATAACCCTAAACTTTTATAGCCAAAGACAGTCAGCTTCAAAAAACAAAGCAAGAGATAGTTTGGGTTCAGGAACTTTGTGGGAAATTCACCTGTATGACACCTTCCCCAGGTGGTAGCAATGGCTGGGTGGGACAAGGCTGAAGAAGGTCAGGTGGGGAACACAACAGGACTGGGCTCTATCCCACAAACCCTGCAAGGCCACACAGCTTTGAACGCTATGAAATCCCAGCAGATTTTAAAATCTTTGTTTCCCTTCTGCTATTCAAACAAGTGGAGAATTTGGAGAAATTTTCCTCAAAAATTTAAGAAATGTGGAAAAAAAATAGAGCAAAAATGGAATAGAATTTACTGTCTTATGGCTTGGCTCAAGAAAACTGGGATGCTCCAAAGAGAAAGTGGTCGTGAGGTCATTGGCAGCAAACCAGTGAGACACAGACTTTCTTGTTCTGTCCCTAACCCTTCATAAAGCATTTTACAAACAGACCATGTACACAAGGAAAACTGGAACCACTCAGACCTTGCAATGACAAGCCAGTATTTCAAGTCTCACTCACCCATTAGTGCACAAAGTAATGATAGGACAAAGACAACTTCTTTGGAGTCTAGTGTCAAAAAATGGTATTTATACTACAGAATACTGTGAAGAAGTGATGAAATACTTTCATGACTTCACATGCACTGGGGAGGAACATGAAAATACTTTTTTAAGTGTATCACATCTTATGAATTGGAAATCCTGGGTCACTACACATAGTCTCAAAATAGAACCATGGACTGATAACACATTTTCATAGTTAACTTTAATAAACAAGCTATTATCTTTTACTGTCAGATCATGATAAATGTCAGTTCAACTAATCATCATGAAGAATTAAGCTCATCAAAATTCAGAGTTCACCAATGAAGCAGCTCAAATCCTGCAAGAAGTTGACTTCATAATTCCATCAAAGATGAAGGCCCATAGCTGAGGGCATATCCTGGGCAAGCTTAGACAAGGAGAAGTACAGATTAAATATACTTAATGATTAAAGCTTGCAGAGAAATGCATCACATACCTCACAAAAAACCCTAGAAAACACAAAGTGCCTTTTTTGTAAAACCCATAGAACCAATTAAAAGGGGAAGAGCCAGAGACACTGAACAAAAGCCCTGAAGTTGTGCTGCTGTGTGGGTGTGAAAGGGGGTGTGTGTCACTCACACACTCCTGTCCCTCCCCAGGTATCAGCAGCAGGGAAGTGCTGAGTGTCAGCATCAGTCAGGCTGAGTGCTCTGGAGAACTCACACACAGATTAGTCCAGCCAAGCCTCCCCCAGCATAGGCAAAATATGGCTAAAACCAGCTTGAAATGGTAGGATTAACCAAGCAGGACAGTCTAAGGGGAAGACAGACAATACTGATGTTGGTAAGTCCTCACCACCATTCCAGACCTCCAAATACAAGGGGGGAAGGGGTGTCCATAATTGTTTTTCTAGTTCTTTTCCATGTCTTTTGTCTCAGTTTCTTACATCCCACTGCTTTTCCTCCATATTCTTCTATATCTCTTTCTCCTACATTAGCCCTTTTTTCTCCTTCTTTTTTCTTTCCACACAAATAAGATTCTCTCAAAACTACTGTCTCATTCTACCTATGAAAAGTGTAATTTTTCTCTGTTACCTCAAATCACTGTTTCAGTTCTTCATACGTGCTTCTCTCCCCTTCTGCCAACATCCAGCAGTTCAGAAAGATAAATGACAAATTCCTGTCACAAAGAAAGGCTTTCCCAGATATGATGTAGGACTCCTGAGAATTTGCTTTAACTTCTTCCTCCAATCTTCTGTATCCTAAAAGAAGTGTTCCTTCAGTCTGAGCTCTTTCTCCCCAGATTCCCATCTGTGTCACACTCGCTCATTAGAAAAAAAGGGGGAAAAGCATGTAATTACAATATGGAGAGCATGCTAGGAATGAGAACCAAGGATAAACTCCATACATCAAGTACAGCAGTGAGTCAAAACAAACTATCTTACTAAGTGAAATTTTTAACATAAAGTATTGCCAAAGAAAGAAAAGGGGACAAAGCATGGGCATCTCCCTAAAAAGAGCCAACAGAGCTTTCAAACAAATATGTGCACATCTTTAAGCACTTCCACTGTGATCCCATGTGAACAAACAAGGATCCCTCTGTAAGGGCACAGTGATGGGCAGAAATGCCCCAATCTCCTCTTCAATCTGCCCCTCAATCCTGCTCCTGTACATCCAACTTCCTGCTGCCTCCTGCCAGTCCAGCACACCAGGGCCCTGTGCTCATCTTTCTAACTGCACTCCCCATCCCACTCCAGCTACAGAACAAAGCACAGACTTGAATGCTTGAAACAGACAGTCTAGAAATTACTATATTGTTTTTCTCCTTCCCCTATCCTCCACTCCTGATTAATACTTCCAGCAGTAAATGCCTTCTAGGGAACTCTGCAACAATGAGGTCCACCTCTGGGAAAATGAGGATTCACGTGTTGCCATGCCTCACAAGTTCAAGAGCTATGGGTCTGCAATAAAAGCAACACCATTTCATTAGAGAGGATTACAACTGTTTCATCTCCCAGAAAACAACTTACAGGGGACAGTGTAGAGCAGAGCAGGTTTGCAAAGAAACTTACTTCAGGTAAGGAGATAGAGGCTTTTAGCATTGTAAAAAATAAGTTTTGGAAGTTGTGCCAGTGACTGCCAGTAATTCAGATGTAACACAGCTGTCAGAATGTTCAGGCCCTGTCCTGACTTGAAAAATCAGGTATTTTACAGTATCTCCAGTTAGTGACATATAAGCCAACACATGCTTGATGTCACAGACAACAAAATTTGTGCATCTTTCCATAGAAATGGCAACTTTTGCTCTGAGCAAAGTCCCCTTAGCTGGTCAGGGCAGACACTTGGTGGCTGCAGAAAGCATTTGGTGCAGCCTTAGAAAGGCCACATCTCTCTCCAGGCTTCAAGCATTTAAAAGGAAATGCAGGCCTTCTCCAAATGCAGGTACAAGAAGTTCAATAACTACCATTTATAGTTTCATTTTCCCTTATATAAACTGTGCTGACTTCTCTGGTTTAAACAGACATTAGGTGGACTAGAGTAAAACTCAATGAAGGTTTTGTATAGACGGAGAAGAATAAAAAGTGAAGCTTCACTACAATTAATAAAAGCTTAGAGAAGCACAATAAAATCACCAGGGCCTTTCATCTCATCTGCCACAGAAGGGCACGTGGCCCATGAGCCACCAGGCTCCTGTTTCCAAGCTGTGCCCCAGGTTTATTCACAATCTGACCCAGTGCAGCACCATGTGCTGATGCTGCTGCCCAGTGCCTTCCTAGCACAGCTCAGAAGCATTCCAGCATTTCTATTGTAACACCAAATGCTGGTAATGGTGATTTTTTCCTCAATTTTTCCAATAAATATTAATCTAACTGAATAATTACTGGGAAACAGGAGAGGAAAAAGGAAGTTTGTACTCAGCTGGATGAAATATGTCCTTTTTCCCAGGGTACAAGACAGAGGTCTTCACAAGAGGCAGCCTCTTTTGTGGGGCAGGAGGTGACAAGAGAGCCAACTGGCTTTTCACTCTCATCTCATGGCCCATGAGGTTGAAGCCTTGAACTCAAGACAAATGGAAAAACTGAACATTATTCCCAGGTTCCTGTAAATCCCTTCAGTGCAGCTGCAACAGCTGAGGAGCTCCTCACCCTCCATGTTCCCTTGGTACAATCCAGAGCTGCTGCCTCTGTGTCTGCCAGACGTGACCACAGCTCATGACTGAGCAATGGCACAATGTGAGGCAGCCAGCACTTGTAATGTGGAATATTGGACAGGTAAAAACACATTTTTATGTTCTTTCACACACTGAATCCAAAGACCAAGCTACTCAGGAGCAAAAAAAAAAAAAAAAATAATAAAAATCAAAGGAATTCAAAGTAAAGACAGAAGAATTTAACATACATCTTCAGCTGGAGATTGCAAAGACAATGTCCCAAGCTGTTTGTAAAAGAACCTGCAGCACTAAGATTGTTTGGCACTGCAGCACCTAAAAGGTGAGCAGGGACATGAAACAAAACACCTACAAGTTAACAGATTAACCCCCAAATGCCTTGTTGATAAAACCAGGACTGGAAGTTATTGATAGAAAAAACAGAGCTAAAAGCTACTTTATAGTTCAGTTTTCATATTCAACAAAATGTAACACTGTTCAAGGCACACTTTAGATGGCTGGCGTTTGTTTGGGGTTTTTGGTCATTCTTCCCCCAAAATCTAAACTATACTAAATGCAAAATCAATTAAAAGCTTTCTTGACCATCTTAAAAATGAAATTAATCTGAGAACATTAATTGTGTAAACTGGCAAATCCTCTACTGGCAAACAAACAGTTAAAGAAAAATAAGAGGAAAAAAAGCCTTAAAAGACTCAGGAGAATTAGCTGTTGCTAAAACAATTTTATGGTCCTTTCCACTTCAGTGGAGGTAGTTTGTATGGCTGACTGGAATCTATTCAATGCTGTCAAACATCTAACACTCCTATAGCCAGACGCCTCACAATGAATAACAAGTAGCCTCGCTGCCAATATGTTCAAGCTGCATTTTTTACCAGGGACTGGACCCCAACCCAGCAACACTCCAACTTCATTGTTTGATGCCTTGTTAATTTATAAGACCAAAAACCAACCACAACAAACAGAAGTGCCAAAATTCTAAAGCAATGCAGATACAAAATCCATCATATTAAACAAACCACAATACAGAGAATCAGGTTTGTAAAAAGAACCTGCACATCTAATTTCTCTTTTGGAGTTTAAATTGGTTTCATAACAGAAAATAACACTCAATTTCAGCAGATGACTTCTATAATCACAGGAAGGTTTACAGTAAGTGCACAGAATAAAAAAGAAAGAAGTAGAAACAATGAATAAAGTGTACACAACTCTCGTTGAAACACTAAGCACATCATCTGTCATCCTGAGTATCATCATTTCCATAAATATTATCCCAACCATTGATTGCCTTGCTCAGTGCTGTGCTTCAAGCAAAATCCTGGACCCTTACCATATTTATGTCCTTCATCTTTCAACTCTAATAATGGTGAAGCGCTGACACCAGACTCATATTCCAGGGAAGACAGAGAGTGCTCAGTGACAGCCCTGGCTCTGGGAAATTACAACTGTGCTCTCTTGGCAGGTTTATGATCATGGCTCTGACAGGCCTTGTGTTCTGGAGCTCACATCCTGCCTTGGGCACATCCTCCTCTCCTGCAGCCCCAAGCTGAAGTCAAACAGGACACACACATTACCATGAAGGTATTCTTTAGCAGCTCTGGGGGGAAAACGAGCACCATTCTCACCATATCTGACACAGCTTATGACTCTGGGGTTTACTTTTAATTATACTTGCTGCTAGAGTTCCCAGGATCTAATTCTCTAGGAACCATAAGGTGGTGCTGAAAAATTCCAGAGCCTCAGTTTGTAAAACAAAGTGAAGCAAAGCAGCTGCTTTGAGAAAAAGTGGCCATATCATGCCAGTACACAGCCCTGAGAAAATCTAAACTCAAGTGCATAGTAGAACTCGTGAGCTCATTCTTAGTAAATAAAAATATCTGCTGCACTTTTAGAGCTGAGCTGATTACCCACACTAGAAAAGACACAGCTTTGAGGGTGTGAGGAAAAGCTGTGAGTGTGTCAGTGTGTGCACAGGGCTTGTGGATGCCTGTGCTGGTCTCAACAGCACTGAACATCACAGAAGGACAGGCTGAGCAGCCCTGCAATGGTCAGGGACACTTGCTCCATCAGCCATGCACTTTTCAGGATGTATTTAGAAGTAACATCAATGAGGTATCTTTGTTTTTAAGCCTAAAGAAAACAACAATGAAGTAATGAAATGTACAGTTCAGGGATTTTTCGCCACTGAATTATTTTACCTAAATACAGGTAGTATCCATAATACAAAGTGAATAATTTTTTAAAAATTCATTTTTGACAGCACTGTTTAGGCCTCTTGCCCTGAAAGCAGGCTACTATTTCTTGGCCTTATCATAAACCTGCTGTCCTTACCCTCTACATCTGGCCCTACATTCATTAGTATATGCAGTGGAGAAGAAACACCTAAATTAAGCACAACTTCATCTGGTTTGAAGCAGCATGCATGCACATCTCCAGAGAACACTCACCTAACAGCATTATTCCATGTATCCAAACACACACAAATACCTGACACATTTTCCACAAACACTTTGGCAATAAGATTAGGCCAAACAAGTGTATCTTGATTGTAAATGGGAAAAATAGGCACTATCATTCCCAAAACCTTAATGCCAGTAATTAACCACAAATGGTTAATCACAGATAAAGCTGGTCTCAGATCAAAAGCAGGTAAAAAGCTACATCCATCAATTCCATTGATATCAATGTTTAACATAAGCCTTTTAGGTTACATATTTACACAAAATCCAGGACATAGGGAAAGAAAAGTAGTTGAATACTGCTCCACCAAGCAGAAAAGAGCTTTTTATCTTACCACAGACTAATGACTCATTAATAGTGTGGTTAAGCACTATCAGCAAGCCAGCAGCAAGATGGGCCTTGTAAAGGAAGCCTTTGGGGATGAAGAGACACATCCATGCAAATGCACCATCACTTCTGCAAAAGTTACTTAAGGCAGCACAATTTATGCCAAATCAAATTCTTAGCTACATGTTTAGTCAAACAACATGACAGCTGGATAATACCCAGCAAATATTCTCAGAACTAACACAACTGTAATTACGTGGTGTTTCTTTATTCCTGCTCCACTGGATAACAGATTTCTGGAAATACGTGTTTTAATTTAACCTACTCCATTTTGACATAAATACTTAATTTCAAGCAGTTCCATCGCTACAGGTGAGATGATCCTTACCACCAGAAAATCAGACTGTGGTAAAATATCTCTCAGGAAATACTCTGTGGTATCAAGCACCTGCATGGAAGAGAACTGTCATTAACCAACTGGGGCCAGAGAGCTCCTTGTATCCCCTCAGGGAGCTGTTCAAGGCCACAGGAGCTCTAATTCTCCAGAGGACTTCTGTAACAGATGGAAATAAGGCAAATGCATTAAACAATTTAGATTATTATTTCCAGAAATACTTCTACTGTACTCAAGTGTCAAAATGCTTTTAAATCAAGCAAATTGCACGTGGCAAGACTTACAAAGCTGACTACAAGAATTAGATGCTTACACTCCATGAAATTCAGTTGATTCCAGAGATATAGCTCAACTGCTGCTTTTAAAAATTCACTCATGACTGACCATGAGAGCAGTATCTTAATGAGTGTAAAGCCCAAGAGAAATAAATAAAAAACTTAATGCAGACTTATTTTTGCATGCTTTATGCCATGGTGAAAGCCATCTCCTTCCCTTTCCCACAAAAACAGGTGTGCCCTTGGGGCCACTCCCCTGGTGTTTAAAAGGTCTCCTTCTGCCCTGGGATTCACAAAGGATTTGAACCTGATGTACATTCACATAACCTGGGTTCATGAGAACCAAATATGCAAGGACTGCAAGAAGTGCTGCTAAATCAGACAGGGCTGTTTGGTGATCTTTAACAGAAACCTCAGCACAGCTGAGGGCTCCTCCAGTTTCTGTGTTCAGAGGAGGTTCCTTGCTAAGTGCTTAGAAAAAGCAAGATGTCATTTAAAATAATGTAACTTTCCCTGTCCTTTTTTACGGTTGTTTTCTGCAATCTAACCACAAGGAATTGAATATACTGCTTTAACCTCTGCTAAGTACAGTTTTTATACTTATTGGCAGCTGGTGTTGATCATTTGAATTGGAAAACTTGCAGGAAGGAAGCACCTGAGTTCAGCTCTGAGTGTTCTCCAAAGTCTCCAGGAGTGTTTTATGATACCATTCAAAGTCATTAATCAAGTAGTTCATTACTGGCTGGCAGAAACTCTTTGTTGCTGTGAACTCACTCAGCACAAAGTTATTTTGTTCATAGTACTGCCACTTCCTTTTCAAATTTGTAAGGTTACTGTGCATCAACCTCCTGCTGCTGCAAATTTGGCACTCTTTTCTCCAAGCTTTTCTTCCCCTAAAGGTGACCGTTTAACAGATCTTGGGTCTTTTATTGTTATTTTATGCATTCCTCATAATTTAAGACACCTGAGTTAATTTCTGTAAGCCTTCCAGACACGAACTTTTACCAGAAAATTTTTAGTAAGATTTTATATTTGTTTTCCCCAAAGGCCCCTCCCCTGTAAGTTCTGGCTCATGGCCACTGCAGTAATAGAGGCATTCCAGGACACCCCAAGTAAATTCTTCCACAGGCAGATGCCACCTTCTATCTTTAAACTGAATCTAGAAAATACCTATATAGTTTGCTTGTTCAGTGCAAAGGTCCTATATGCTGCTTCTCAGCAGGGATCATCTGTTTTGGTTAAATGCAACACTTAAACCCACTGATGGGAGGAGATTGATCAACCAGCCAAGAACAACCATCTATCTAGATGTATTTTCTGTTTGGTTGGAGTTCATTGAACTCTGCTGTTAATTCAGTGTAATTTGCCTGCCAGGTCCCAGTGACATCCCTAACTGCAGTGGGCCACAGCAGAAGTGGCTGGACAGGCATGGAAAGCCCAACTCCTTTGTCTGTATTTTCTTTGTCAGCAAGGACAACAGTCCTTGCTAGAAGCTTTCACCTTCCTATGCCTTTCTTGCATTTCTTCTGAGCCACACCAACTTTTAAGAAACAATACTCAACTGATCTGCCAAAAATAGGCATCACAGAGTCTCCTTCATTACAATCTGAAACCAGACCCTTTAAAATACAAATAGTATTTAGTGGATCTTTTCTCAGTATTATCCATATTTCTCATTGATGTCTTCACAACTCATAGAAAGGTGGTCATTGATTTTGATCACAATCACTATTTCTGTGCTTTCTGACACTCCTGCTATTCCATGTATCCTGCATCCTAAGCAGCCCTCCCTTTCTATATTTTGTCTGGCTCTATCTGCTCCTCTTCCCAAAGTTTATTCTTCTATCACTTTTTTATATCACTGTTAGCACATTAATTGCTGAACTTGTCTCTAAGAAATTAACTGCCTTGAGGCACATCTTTCTGCTTTCTCTAAATGCTTCATCTCTGATCATATCTTGATTTTATAATCCCTAGCAAGCCTTTTATTAGCTTTTGCTTTTATTACTCCTAAAATCACAAAACACAGTATGTTGGACTTTGCTTTAATGGTTATCCATTCTAAAAATATCAGGTCTGTGGCTTTTTACATTCTCCTCATTTAATGCTTTTTCAGCCATTATAGCATTAGCAACAAGATAAATACTTTATGCTTATGAACTCCTTGCAGCAAGAACAGAGAGAATCTTCTGCTAACACACATCCCTTGGCATTTCCCACCATGTGGGCAGGCAGGCAACAGATTCTGTTCCAGAGATAGGAGAGGGGAATCTCTAGAACCATGAGCTGGCAAAGCAAAAGGAAATCTGTGCCTGAGCAGGGCAGCAACCCATGAGTGCCCACTGGTCCTGCAGGAAACCCATCCCACAGAACATGGGCACCTGGCAGAGAGGGCAGGATGGCCAAGCCTCACTGAAGGCTCAAAGTGAAGCACTCAGACCTGGAGTTGGTGGGACTGGTCAGATTCCAGCCATTTCTGATCCAACAGAAATCTTCCTCACCTCCTACTCTGTTTGCAACAGCCATCCCCATACACAACCTGCTGGAGTAGGGCTGCAAGTCCCTGCTGGCCCTACATGAGCAATGGGAACAGCTCCCTGGGATTTGGCTCCAGGAGTGTGGGCAGTGTTTGTTACCCCACCTGCTGATACATCTGCCTGAAGTGCAAGCAACCACATGCATTTCAGAACTGCCTGTCCTCCTGCTCCTCTTTGTACTGTAGTTGAGAGTAGTTTACTTTCACTTGGAATAAAAAATAAAATTACCATCAGGAATGATGCATAAGCAAAGAGTTTGTACAGCAATAAAATAACTGAACACATGAAAAAGGAGACCAAGAGGAAGATGGTAAGGAAGGACAAAGCAAGCTGGTGTGTGTAGCTGGCACCACGAGCAGCCAGGGCTCCTAGCAGGAGGAAGGACAATTAGATTGAGCAGAGGAAAGCAATGATGATGATTGCTGGTGCTGCAGACCTGGCTGGCTGCATTAGGTTAAGTAAACTGGATGCAAGCCAGCATCATTGAACAAATGGCATGGCACATTCCCCAGGAATCTGAGGAGAGATTACCAATATCTTAAAGGTGACCTTTCCCACTTGCTATCCCAGCAAATCAGGCAATTCTCTTGGCTGTAATGGACAAGATCGGCAGAGGCCACTCTCCTGAAGTTATGCATGCCTCATACAAATAGGATTTTTAGTTTTAAATTTAATATCAATTGACTGCACCTCATTTGAGCAAAGTATCCTAAGTGCTTTATTGGTTTATTTCACCCCTTCCTCATTTTAAAGAAAACATAATCTAACTTTCTATTATTCATTATCGTCCAGGCAGGCAACAAGAGAACAAGAGAACCCTAATTTTTAGCCATATTATCTATTAAAAATGTAAAATGTTTCCTAAAAGGGCAGGCACATTAATTAAGGCTGCCTCAGGATAAATGAAGATTACTAGGAGTGCTCTGCTTTCCTGGATGAGTTTTCCATTATAATCAAATGAAACCAATTACTGCATTTGTAATGCAAACTGTACCTAAGCTGAACATTTCCACTTTTGCAGAAGCTGGAGAGTATACTGCACAAGCAAAAAAAGTCTCCAAACACCCAGGAAAGGAAAAGACAAGGTATCTTTTCTGGGGAAAATAAAGAATCCCATAAGTAAAACCAACAGTAAATACACTGGGTACAAATCAAATGGCCCCAGTGTAATTGAGGATCACAGCCTGGATTCCCAGAAGCCATCTCCAGCAGGAAATCCTGAACCTGAGCATTGAACTCCTTTCCGCTTCTTCAGGGAAGAAAACACAGCTTAATTAGGCTCAATTTTCTAAATAATGGTTATCCTCTGTAACTAATCAGGAAAATTTTAAACCAGTATCATATGAATGCTTGTTCAAATAGTGAAACATGCTCTGTCTTCCAAATATCATCTTACTCTGCAGACAGCTGAAAAGATCCAGGGTAACACACATTGAGGCACAGTTTTTATTTTCAAACATCCTTTGCCATCCTACTGAGCAGCCCCTAGAACAACACAAAACCTTCTTCTGCACATGGAGATTCTGACAGTGACAGGAAGCAAAGATAATTTCAGGGAAAAAAGAATTAATGGAATTTCAAACACAACAGCGTTTTCTGAACTTATTCCAAATGGAAGAAGGCAAATGTTTAAAGGTATTGCTAGGGAACTAAGGCAGCCCTAAATAAAATTATTTGAATAATCTTTAAAGAGAATCCTGAGCCTGAAAGACACTTCAGAGAGAATTCTACTTCCAAATCACCTAAAAGCAATACACTCATTGAGTTCATCATATTTATGCAATATTCACCTGGATCATGAATTTTACCCCTCAGTAAGCTAAGGAAGTGCATGTTAATTATGAGGCTGATTAAGGCAATGCAGAGTTATGTTTTAGCATTCTGTCCATGTGATGCCTGTGAGAGCCAACCTGGAAGAGAGGCTAGACAATGTCAAAGGAATAAAGTAGGGATTTATTAAAAGGCTTTCAAAGGATTCACCTTGGGCAGTACAAGAGCCTGGCTGTGGCTCCACCCAAGATGGACCCTGGGTCAGGAGTTTTCACACTTGTATAAATTTTGGTCCATTCCCATATTGGGGTTCATTGTCCAATTCCAGCTCCAGGTTCTGCAGTCCCATCCTCCCAGATTCTCTCCTCAATTCGCTGCTGTTTGCTCTTTTTGGGCCTGAAGCTGCAGCAGTGTCCTTAGTTCTGGGGCTGGAAAAGGATTGTTTTGTGTGCCTGAGCTGGGAGGAGAACTTGCTAACACTTTATATGAAGTTCAGAGTTACACACTAATGCAGTGCAGAATCTGGAGAATATGAAAGCTAAAACTTAAGGCATCAGCAATGAAGATCTACAATGATTTTAGAGGTATCCATCTATTGTCAGATAAAACCAATGTATAGTACTAGTGTACTTTGATTTCTCCTTCCCTTTTAGACTCATACAAAAACAACTTCTGAGTGAAAACAGGGGCAGACACAGGACCATTGCTCATGACATGTTCTAAGTTTAACACTCCTCCATGGGGTACACTGTAACACCACCAAAAAGACTTTAGCACAAGGCAGACCTGCAGCACATGCAGGCTCCAGTGCCCACCATCCACTACTCAAGAACCTGGACAAATTTCTTGGAGGTTTTCCATGTTTATCTTTGGATTATCAGATAAACTAGCAAGCTTGCCATTCATGAAAAGGAAAGGAAAACTGAGGCAATACAAACTGAGTTTTAACTAAAATACCAAGTGGAATTCTATCGGATTACAACAAATAGTTGGGGTTTTTTTGTAATTTATGTATTACACTGACCCTAAGTATGGCTCTGTCAGGTGTTCTACAGTGAGGGAGCTGCAATATCAGGGATTTTGGAAGGTTGCAAACATAGAAGCATTTTTCTCCTATTAAAAAACCTTTCTTTGTTTAGAACAGACTCTACCACAGCTTCTTTCTGTGGACTCTCAGGACTACCTTTTCTCTTACACGATGTGGTGACCAAAGTTCTACACAGAAATTACATAGTTTGTAATCTCCAAGAATTCTTTTACTTTCAAGACAGGCAGATCTATCTGCATTTTTTAGATTAGTCTTTATACCCTACTTAAGGACACACTGCTACATTTTTTTCCACTGACAGTTGTATTAACTTCATACAGATGTAGTCAGCTGCATCATTAATCATGTCAGTAATTTCTAGCCTAATCTTCAACACCTTGAGAGAACACCTGTCAGTCATTTGCTGCTATTATTTATGTGACAGTTCTACCATCCTAGTTCTTTCCCCTTAATCTACACCACTCACTGTTTCCACTTCAAGTGTATTTTTATCCTTCACTTATGTGAATGTTGCCAAATTAAGTTTGAATTTTTTCACGCTCTTTTCCCAGTTTCTGTATGATAGTGTACTTATTACAGACCTGCACTACCTTCCTGATGTCTCAGTCAACACTAAATTAAAGGGACTGTAAAACTGTGAAAGTAAATACTTTTGCCTTTATTTAAAAGCTCACTTTTCTAGCCCCTTATACGAAAACCTGTGGGATGTCCCCACATGCTACAGTTGCATGCCAGGATAAAACTTGATTGATATACACTACCATAGACCCCAAATTTTTGTGCAGACAAGGCAGAGCTCTCCACTTTACCGGGTTCCTTCTAGAGAAACAAATCCCCCCAGCACTTTCATTTCAAAGCACACTCTACTGAACCCCATCATAACTGTCTGTAAAGTCTGCATGGATTATTTAAACACAGATCTAGTTAAAGACTAAAAACTGCTGCAAAGACAGCACCGGTGTGTTTAAATGTTTACCCAGCACCACTGGGAGCAGCACATAGAGAGCACTCACCGTGGCCGAGAGCTGCGGTCCGTTCAGCTGTGCGTGCAGGATGGCCTCGTTGATGGAGCTCCAGATCCCCGCCAGGGCCGCCTCCAGCTCGTGCGAGGCTGCCATTTCGTTAGCCAGGTACTCCAGCGTGGAGATGAAGCGCCTCCAGTGCGCATCCAGCTCGGCCAGGCTGGCCAGGCAGCCCCTCATGACGTTGAGGCAGTATCCCACGCAGGGCCGGATGAGCGTCAGGCCCTGGCAGTGCGGGCAGTACTGCATCCTCACCAGGGCCCTGCTGCACTCCCTGCTCACCGCGGCGTGCTCCGTACTATTGATCACCTCGATGCCCAGGCTCAGGGCCTGGCTCAGCATCCTGCTGGCCCAAAGGGATTTTGACAGCTCTGTAACCATGTTTTTAGAGTAGTGTCCAAAAGGATTTATGTCTTGCCTTGTAAGCCGCAGACACTCTGTGTAGTCCTCTGACAGATCTGTAATTCCTGGGTTTATTAGCCGGCTGTACACCAGGGGAAAGAGACTGTCAAAGAACCGCAGTACTGCACTTTCCACTGTGGTCTCTGCGCCCAGAATGTAGAGAGAGATGTCTGTAAAAAGCTCCTTAACAGGCTCTGCTGCTTCTTTTGCCATAGGTCTGTAAGCTGTCTCAAACAGGGAACTTGTGTGGTTTTCAGCAAAGCGAAGCAAAGACTCAAAGGCCTCTAAAAAGGGGGCAGGGGAGAGAAAGAACTAGAGGTTAATGGCAGGCACCTGAAATCTCAGTCACAGGACTAACACTGAACAGGAACATCAACAGTTACATGAAATCTGCAATATGAATGCAATAATAGGTTATACAGCTTCCAGCAGTAATGGGATTAAAGTGACCCCAAAGTATTGCCTGTGCATAATGAAGGCAACACGTAACACACAACAGTTTTTCTTTAAAAAGGTGACTCTGCTCTCACTAGCCAGACCCTGATCCTCCAGGACTCACAGATTCCAGGCCAGGGTTGGAGCACAGCCCAGGGCTGTGTAAGATGGTTTTTAGAACTCACACTGCATTTGGGCAGTTCAGGTGGGTACACTTCCAAAAGTGTACACTTCCAAAGCATCCCTCAGCTCAACTGTGAGGCAACAGAATACAAACAGAAGCTGAAGGTTTTGTTTCACAGTGCTTGAGCAGCTGGCTGAGAGGCACTTCTTGCAAAGTACAACTCCAAAATGAAGGAAAAGATGCTGTGTGAAGAAATTCTCTCCCCATTAACACTGGCCATATGTGGACACCAGCCAGTGGTTGGGGAGGACTTGACATCATATCCACTATGACCCAAAACCAAAGTGAAATAACCAAATCAGGAAAACATTATCTCCTTTAACTACACCATTTCTGAACGGCCTAAGAAAAAATAATATTTAAGGAGTTCCACAGTTAACACATTTCAAATGGCACATGGAAAGTATTATAAACCCAAACCACTGACTGGGGTGCTAGAATTCAGGGACAGGGCAAGGAAGGGATCAGTTTTTCAGATTATTTTTAATGACACAGAAGACAGTAATCCACACCATTCCCACTGCTTTCTTTGGAAGCTCTCCAACAAAAAGCCTCTGACATAAATCATCCTTGCCCTCCTCTGGGTGGTGAGCAGTCCCAGCCGAGGCAGGAGTTCTGTCACTCCACACCTCCCGAGGCCTGGCCAGATAATGGGGCTTGGTCTAACCCTCCTCTCCATCCGTGGGAGCATGGCTGTGTGATTCCCTGCTCGGCAGCACAGCCCAGAGATCACCCCACAAAGGAGCAGACACAATACCCAGCTCCAGGTCAGCACACACTGGCCAAGCTCTGCAGCACAGCCTGCCCTCCCTGTGACAGCTCCCCAGGCAGCTCACTCGCCTGCTCTGATAAGCATTACAATCCCTTTCACCACAAAGTGTGCTTTAACTAAACAGATAATACAGCATATCTCACTGCACATTAATCATCAGCATTTTGCACACACACGCTGCAGAAAAATCACTTCAGCACTCACACTGGTATTACAGCAACTAATACTTTGGAAGTGCTTATAAATTCCTAGAAATTAAGAAACCAGATACACTCGAGTTGAAAAAGATGACAGTACCTTCTTGTCAGAGAAACACCTTGCCAAGTGTCAGACTGAAGTAGACTTGCAGAGCTGACAACAATTCTGAAAATTGAATCCAGGATATAAATCTCACAATCTAAACTGTAGTGCAGTTTGTTGTGTGCTACTGCACACTATTAAAAGGGCTTTTTGTTTGCCACATCAACTCTGTATGTTTATTTCTAAAGGAAACCAAACCACCAATTTTATCATACTAAAAACTCAATAGAAATATTACAAAACATAATCACAGGTGTTTTAAGTTTCCTCCCTATGCACAGTCCCTTACAGAGATTCAGCTTATCATTAAATTACAGGAGCAGGGACTGTTGTCTACACTTTTACACTCCAGCTTCCATACCCATGAAGGCAGAACTGCAGGCATCACTCTCCTTACCTGAAAACTAAATGAAATTCATTTATGAATGTGCTAATGTCGTTATTTTCCTGAGAAAATAAAAGCCCCAGTGAAACATATGAGCAAAATATCCACTGACAGCATACATCCCAAAAAAAAGAGATTTCAGCAGATTCCTGGGATACTAGGTTGCAGGCTAGAAACCATGGAGCATTTTATTCTCAAATCTCTTAACTGTGAAAATTCTGCATTCAATTAAATAAAAGTCTGCATTATTCTGAGACAAGTATGAAATCATATGTCATAGTGACATTTATTTTTCATTGTGTAAGGGAAAAATTGTGATGGCAAATAGCTTCGTTCCTCCTGCAGAAAGAGCACTCACACGAAAAACAAGGCACAAAAATACTGCTGGTGATTAGAGATGTGCTGCAAACCCCTGTAAGGCATCATCTGCTTCCTTATAATCACTGGTCAGACACAAAATGTGATTCGTGCCTGCAGGCAATTCCATTTCAGAAGGAAATATGCAGGTCCTTTTTCAATGTTAAGGCATTAAGAGATGTTTTAGACAATCAAATCTCTGTTCTTAGACCTTTAAATCAGAAATAACGGGGCTTCATGCAGTCAAATGATGTGGCAACAATGGATAGCTTGAGTTGTGGCTGTACAGGGCAGGAGCTGCTGAAGTGAATAATTATGTGCTTTTTAGTGCACTTTGTGTAGTACTTTGCACAAAGTTTTTAAACTCCAAGGAAGGTTTACCACTGCCTGCAAGACCTCATCTGTGCTGTCAAATACAGCACACTTCAGACAGTTATGAACTCACAAAAAGAAGAATTCTAAATCTAAAGATACACTGAGAGAATTATTCCTTCATTCATCTTTCACTGCCTTTGGTTTCAACATAACCCTACCAGTACCATGGAATATATTGCAAATATATCAATTCTGAACAGAAATAAGCCTTAACTGAAATAATCCAACATTTGATGAAGACATCAAATTTGGAGGTTTTTTGTCTTCCACTCATATTAAAACAAATAGAAAGGTGGAAAGCAAGGTTTGTTCCCATGCTGCTGAGAAGTCTCTTTTTTATTTAAGACTACAGGAAAAGTGAAACAACAGTTAGTTTGGAATTCTGAACATCCACACTGGTGACTCCTTAATGAAAATCAGGCAGCATCACCTTCCACAGGGAGAATTTTGTTCAAACTGTTCATCACCAAAGAGCTGACCCCAGCACTGAGGTGCCTGGACACTCCACCACAGCTGACCAAGCACAGCTCACCTCTGGACACTCCCCATCTACCTGCTGGGCTTATGGAAGGAGCTGCTGGGGACAAGCCCAGCTCTGAGGAGATGCCAGCCTGGGTTTGCTGCTCCAGTGGCAGCCCCCACCCTGCTGGCCCATGCAGCTGAAGCAGTCCATGTGCTGGGCTCCAGCCTGCTCCCCAGCCCTCACATGCACCAAAACTGGATTGTGACCAGCCTGACACACACACACACATGGAAGAACACTGCTTTGCATGGACAGCATCCGTGCTGATTCATCCCAAGCATGGCACAGCTTGGTTTGGAGCAAGAGCTCCCTTCTGCCAGAAACACATCCACCCTGACACAGAGGACACTTCCCTTCTCATCAGCCAGCAGCTACTCCTCGAATTCTTCATGCAATGAGAATCACAAAGGTTTCTGTCCTCACACCAGCTTTTGCACTGTAATGCCACTGACTTCTTCAGTGGGATTTAATCCTGATTTAAATCCACTGCATGTCACAAAATGCTGCAATAATTGAAGTTTCTGCTATAGTGCTACAGGGAGAAACAGATGTAGGAGGAATGTGTCAATCTGCTCAATGACGGTGCACCAGCATTCTCCAAATATCTCCTCTATTTTTCCACCATTAGGGGTCTACTCTTGGGGAAAAACAGGCAGATATTAAGTTTCTCATGTCACATAAACACCTCATTCACCAACTTGCACGACCTCCCTTCAGCAGGAATAGCTGCTCAAGTTTTTTAACTGCTGTCACCTCTATTTCAGTTTAATCAAGTGCAACAGCTCTCCAAGTTTGTGTCCAGGCCACCACCTCTTCTCCTGCAGCCTTATACTCCAGACAAGAATCAAAGATGCAGGAATACCACACATCAATTTGCCATTCTTTCTGCCACAGCAGTCTTTCTGGCTGTGTTTATTTTGTCAGGCTCTGAGACAAACAGCAGCACAAGCTCAAGGAAGGAGCAGAGGATTCAGTGAAGTGCACAAGCTGCTGTCAGAGCCTGCATTCAGGGTTGCCTTCATCTCATGAGCCCTGGATTTCTTACAGTGCATGGAAGATGTGTTCTCAGGGAACACACACGGATAGGAGTTTTCCAAGAAAATCTGGACTGACAAATGATAGCCATGCTTAGAGCAGTTCATTTGCTTTCCTCACTCCTGCAAGACCTACAGAAGTATTGAGATCCCTATTCTGCAAGCAGCTGTGGAGTTCAGATGGAGAGCATTAGGCAAGGTTAAGCAACCTCCAACTTGCTGGATTATGATTTAGCCCAAACCTACATTCTTTTCTTTACAGAGATCCAGCAGAGGAATATTAGCATGGAAACAATTTCACCAAAACAAAGACAACCTAAACACCAGATACTGCTGCTCACAGAGGATTATTTCTGCCCCAGAGTAGCTGAGGGTCAGATATTAATGTCTGAGCCCCCTTGTCTTCAAAAACCAGAGTCCTAACACCCACTGCAAACCATGACATGCCTGTGTGAAAGGGAAGTTGCTGCCACTGCCACCAGACCTGTGTGTGCCACTCCAAGCTGGCACCTTGCCCACAGAACTGACCAGATAAGACCCCTCTGCTAATGCAGCAGCTCTCCAAGGAATCAGTGATTCCTTGCACTCTGCAGTGTTGACTGCCTGCTGGACTTCCATTTAAAAAACCCACAAACCCCTCAGAAAAAGAAAAAAGGGAAACTTTTATATTATAAACATCACAAAAAGATTTAACTATGCTCAAAACCCAAAACTATCTATACAGAATCGATACAGAAATAACATCTGTGTACATTTTAGATTTTGACTGTAATCACAAAAGAAGAATGACAAATTTAAGTAGCTCCATTATTTGTTTGGTCTCTCAGGACCACACTAATATTTGGCTCCTTTCCTTTTAACATCTTGCATTTATTACAGAGTTACAGAATGAATGAAAGCTACACTTCGTTGAACAATGGCTTCCTTTTCATGCTTTCACATCCATTAAGATTTCTGCATCTTTACAGCTTGCCAAAATAAAGGACAACATATTAATATTTTGCAGCAGTAGAATTTAAGTACAAACTGTTTGCAATGTGCTACAGGGAGAACAATGTACAAAGCAGAAAAATCACACCCAGACATACATCTACATGGCACACAAATGATAAAATCCACTGCTCTGCTTTTTGGGTGTACAGTGATCTCTAAACATGTATAAAAGAATATGAACAAAGAGTGCTTAAAAATCATCATTAAACAAGATGAACAAGTGGTTGGGTTTGCTTTTTTTTCAGATTACTTCAAAAAAGGATATGAGTGCAAAGGAAATTGTGTCATGTTTGCAAAGACAACTCAAAATCGATTCATTCATTCATTCAACTGCTTTTGCAAACAATTTTCTGTAACTTTCAGCTTAATTTCAAATCTGTGACATTTCTTTAGGAGCAAAATTTCCAAGAGTTCCAAGTTTCCTTCTTATCCTCCTTATTTATCCTCCTGCAGAACACAGGGCTAAGGTTCTTTATTAATACCCTACTTTCCCATGTACCTTACTGGTTTTAGAATGGTCTTCCTATACAAAATGACAGCTGCTTTTGATGAAGCTGATGAGAAATAACATATTAATAAACACATATTAATAAACATGTCTAATGAGAGAATGATGTCTACCACATCCTGGTTGACACATCACCAACACCTGCAGGAAATACAGCAACCTTACTCCAAAACCATTTTGGGCCAGAGAAAACCCTGGAAGTGCTCAGAATCTGGGCCAAAAAAGCAAAAAAGCTGAGCAAAAAGCAGCATCTCTTTCTTCCTACTCACCTCCTATAGCTGCTCTTAACAAGGCAGGGCCAAAACAGTTTCAGAAGTAAATATGCAAAGTCAGTTTTGGCAAGAGGAGGGAAAAGGAAGTTGGAATTTATTCACCTTGACATTCTTTAGAGTTCATCAGTCCTTCACAATATAGACCAGATGGGGAAAAAAAGCAGCTTTCCATTACAGTGCATATGGGCAAGGCCTTTATTTAGCAGTCTCCCCATAAGCTTATCTACCTTGACAATGTCAGATAAATACCCTGTTGTGTACCTGTTGATAGAAGCTTCTGCCCAAGCTGGAAGGAAGTCTGTGCTCTGTTCACACCCAACAGCTATGGACACTGCTCATTAATCAGAAATCAATGAGCAGAATTATTTACAGGCTACTATTACCTCCTTTAATCCACTGCTTGATTCCAAGTGTAATTCAGTACTGTTTTTAACTGTAAAAAATTATGAAGAGTTGTAAGGGCTTTAAAAAGTTCTAGAAGTGAGACTTTGGGAGCATAATGCCCTCAGCCTTCCTGGTCCCTCCTTCAGTGCTGGGAGCTGGGACAGTGGTCTGCCACAGGAAAAGCCTCATGCAATGTGAGTGTCAGAGCAGCTGACCCTCTACTGGAATTTGGGAATGTGGGCAAAACCATGACACTTGGGAAAACCCACTTCCAAATGTTCTGCTGGAAGACTGGCTTCCAAGAGCAGCAACAGAAAACACACCACTGAAGGACCATCTGAAAACTTCTGCCTTGGGATGAAGATTAGTCTTGCTTCTTTTATATGCACAAGTCTATTCTGGCAGCCTTGGCACAGCTTTGCAATTATATAGGAAATAACTAACCCCCTCAGACTGCTGCCCCAGCCAGCAAACCCACATCCTCTGCTCCATAACACAGTCCTACAGGACACTTTCTTCTTTTACTATTTCTTTTCTACTTTTTTTCAGTTTAAGCAGTTATTATACATTCTTGTACAGGGAGAAGGACATTGAATATGCAGCTCATTTTGGTGACAATGATGTACACTAACTTTGGGTTATTTTGATATTTTATTCTCATTAAATTATCAATATTATCAATAACATAAATAACACCAGGTTTCAAATAGGCTGACTGCTTCAGAGGCTGCTGAGGCAAAGGGAAAACAGGCAGTAGATGCACAAGCCCAGGAGATGCCTTAATATCAACAGAATGGGCCAGCAATAAACATCATCATTTGTTCTTCTCTGGTCAGTTTGCCATGAAATCAAAAATAATGGTTTCTGTAGACTGTGCTGGGGAATGTATCCAAATTGCTGGAAGTGGAAACCACAGTGCACATATTCTTCAGACTTAATGGCCTTGGCTTCATGATTTCTTGATAATAACAAGTTACAACTAGCTGCAAAACTATTGGCCAAAAACAGACTAGAGGCAGTTCCACACTCTACTGCCCTAAACCAAAACTGCCCTTCTTAAAGAAAACATTACATGAAAGAGTTTCTAGAAAATAATTAAGTTGTTATGCTTCACAGAATCAGTTACAGTTTGCTGGCTTGACTTCGACTACATATTTCACCTTCAAACTTTTTTGTGAATATAGAGAATGAGCTAGTAATTAAATTTAGCTGTTTATTATTTCTGTATACTTGATTTCAGTAGAGTTGTAGGTTATTTTATACACTGTAACTATAAGGAAAAATTACATTTTTTCAAGTGAGCAGTCTCAAGTAAAACTGAGTCAGTTGGCTGGCAGAAAGCTGGAGACCAGATGTGGAATTAACCTTTTGTGACACTGCTGGGCTTCCACTGACAGATAAATAAAGCAATGAGTTCTCTGGGAGTATTTGTGCAGTAGCAGGCTGATGGACACCCAGCAGCACCACGGTAAGATGACCCAGAAGAGCACTAAAAGCCCTGGGGAGAATGGCTGGATGTGGCACAAAGCCGTGGCTATCGCTCTCTTATTCCCCTCTCCTCAAAACAGGACTCCTAAGGATGATTCACAAAATTCTTATCTGCCAAATTCAAACCTGTCAGCTCTTACTTAATAATATCAATTCACAGTTTGAACAGGATTTGCACCAAGATAACTGAAGAAAGAACTACGGCTGTGCTTCAACAACATCATCTGTGCCCTTCATTGGCTTTCTAAAGACAAGTAATTTATAAAAAACACTTCTCACAGTCTATGGGGGGAAACCCACAAGCAGCTGTGTATCTGTAGGTAGCCAGCTCATCATACAACTGTAACCATGTGAAGTTATTTGGAGACTCAACAGCCAGTGGAGCAGAAATAGAGTTATCTGATTTATCTGATCAGTCACTTACACAGACGGTGATGACTGGAAGCCACAGCTACAGCAAGCAGCACAAAATTCCCAGGATGGATTCCAGCACAGAGCACTTGCAAAATAGCTCTGCATGACAACTCTGTAACCATTACTGTTTCTTTCAAGGCAGACCCACAAGGAGAGTCTACATTGCTTAAATTAGGACTGATCTAATTAGCTGAACAAACAAAGGTTTTGCCACACAAAAAAGCATCCAGTTCTATCTTTCCAGGCTAAACCCCTGTGTACTGTTGCAAAGATGTACCATCAGCTGAGAACACAACATTTTTCCTTATGAAATAAAGTTTTCTAGTAAAAAGAAACAGCTTGGACAGTATTTTCTTAGAAATGAACCATGGATCATCACTTCAGGGGATGAGGTAAACCACTGGTGTCTTTGCAAGTAAACATCATACTGTGGGATGGGGTAGGGTGGGTTTGGTTTTTTTACAAATTTTAGCATTGTTATAAAAACATAGCCCTAGAAAGTATGTTGGCCTAACAATCCAAGACTTGCATGGCCCTAGACAGGATGAATACTGGCTCTAAAAATGCCCTCAGTTTGCCTCTTTGGAGTCTACACCTGTGGTTCCTTTGAATGAGCAGAACCCCCAGCACCAAAGGCCTGCAGGCTTTTTGTTCCTGTTTTCAATACACTGTGGTTTATTCAGCCATAACTGCACATCTCTCAAAGCTGACAGGCCTGTTACCCAAGCAGCCAGTGAAGTCCATCATGGAGCTCCAGGTACCATCAGGGCACATCTGATTCTAGGGTGAGCTGAGGGGTGACACTGCTCCATGTGTCACACACTGGCACCCAAAAATGCCACTGTCACTGGGAGATGGTGCAAAACCCTCACCTCCTTCTTCCTGGGGTTCCNCTGCAAGTAAACATACAGTGGGGTGGGGTGGGTTTGGATTTTTACAAATTTTAGCACTGTTATAAAAACATAGCCCTAGAAAGTATGTTGGCCTAACAATCCAAGACTTGCATGGCCCTAGACAGGATGAATACTGGCTCTAAAAATGCCCTCAGTTTGCCTCTTTGGAGTCTACACCTGTGGTTCCTTTGAATGAGCAGAACCCCCAGCACCAAAGGCCTGCAGGCTTTTTGTTCCTGTTTTCAATACACTGTGGTTTATTCAGCCATAACTGCACATCTCTCAAAGCTGACAGGCCTGTTACCCAAGCAGCCAGTGAAGTCCATCATGGAGCTCCAGGTACCATCAGCGCACATCTGATTCTAGGGTGAGCTGAGGGGTGACACTGCTCCATGTGTCACACACTGGCACCCAAAAATGCCACTGTCACTGGGAGATGGTGCAAAACCCTCACCTCCTTCTTCCTGGGGTTCCATAGCCATTATTTTTCCACGTGTTAAGCAGTTTTTCAGAGCTGAGAATCAATGAACTACACATGACAGCACAGGGATAGTGATAAGTGAAAAAAATTCCCTTATTGCAATCTCCAGGATTATGACTTTCAGGTCATCTCTTCCCACAGACTGCTGAACAGAAAAGGGAATCACTTCTTGGGCTTCCCAAACTACTCTTATTAGAATGACCTTTGGAATGAACTATTTAGTGTCAACAGTGCAGTTTCCAGAACTAAACCAGACTTGTGGGAGAATCTCTGCACATTCATGACTGCTGTAGGGGCTGGCTGGAGTGGCTGAGGCAGCACATCCTTTATTGTGGCACTCCAAATGCTCTGGGCCTTCATGGAGCAAAAAATCCTCATAACTGGAACCTGTGCCTAGGTAAGGGTGTGGAAAATATTTAAATGACAACATGTCTAAGACATACACACAAACATCCAGGAGCAAGCAAGTGGACTGTGGTCAGAAAATCCAAAATGCAACTGTGGACACAGCTCATGCACAAGTAAAATGTGGCTGTGTGGAGATACTGGGGTTGATACCATGGTTTACATTGCTTGAGGAGAGGGACTATTCAAATAAATACTAGGCAAAAAAAAGGCCAAGAATTGCTTCTGCAGCCCTCCTGCAATTGAAAACCATAGAGAAAGTAAAAGCTGTGCCAACTGTGCCCCGTGCCAGGTATTAATACCAGGGAGAGCAGATGCCATGGCTAGAGAAAGAGAGGACATTTAATGCTGGTGGTCTCTTGGAGCTCACACTGCACAGGGACACAATTGGGCTTGGCCAGGGAGCCAGCCAGGCCTGCCAAAAGCACTGCACACAGACTGCTCTCTGTTGTGATGCCTCAGGATCCCAGCTTTTCTATTTTTCATATATCTGTAATCCTGCAATGCTTTAGTGTATAACTCTAAACTCCACATTACAGTGTTAGCTACTGCTTTCCCAGTATGACCAGACAACACAATGTCTGAGGCCCTGAGAAATGTAAAACAAAAGTGAGTTGGGGGGAGCAAACTTGGGGTAAATGACTTCATTACCTGAAGCTGTAATTGGAAGATTATCCCACAATATGCAAATGGGCCAAACTTATAAAAGTGTGAAAACCTGTGACCCATTGTCCATTTTTGGGTGTAGCCACTGGGGGGGTTTTGTCTGCCCTAAATGTACCTGAATGCCCCTCAATAAATATAACTGCTTTTTATTCTCCTAATTTTGTCTGGCCTCTGTTTTTGAGTAGTCCCAAAAGGGACTACTTAAAAGTAGTCTTAAGTATTTAAGTAAGTACTACTTAAAAGGGACTACTTAAAAGTAGTCTTAAGTACTTAAGTAAGTACTACTTAAAATTACTACAAAAGTTACTTGACTTGCACAGTGACACCAATGATCCCTGAGACACT
The DNA here is from genome assembly GCA_013400855.1 of Buphagus erythrorhynchus. Lineage (NCBI taxonomy): Eukaryota > Metazoa > Chordata > Aves > Passeriformes > Sturnidae > Buphagus > Buphagus erythrorhynchus. Next base: position 27,706 of record VZTT01049953.1, read on the forward strand.
GAGCACTGGGATTTACATGTGTAGAAGCATAAAATACAGAATCTATCTTTAGAATCCAGAGGTGATCAGGGTAGCCAGGACACTCTAAAACTCATCTCTGGAACTCTGCTGCACAGCAGGTTCCTGTTTCCTGCAGAAACACACTTCAGAGTTGACAGTAACTTTGGCACACAAAGAAATTGAGGTATTTCTTTGTATATATCTGATGTATTAAATACTATCGAGAAAGCGAAGTACAAAATGGTATAAGACTTGCAGTAGTTAAGAAGAAAGAACCAAAAATCCATCTTATGAGTTAATCAAGAGAAAGTAGGAAGATGCAGAAGACTTTTCATTCTTCTGGGAATCTTTTCATTAACAGAAAAGCAACAAGACAGGGGTCTCTAGAGAGAATTTTCTCGACCCTCTGATTAAAGAGTTCAACTGGCAGTAGAAAAACTAATATGTTTGTTTCATAGGGTCATGAACTATTTCATGATTTCCAGCTGAATTAGTTAGGTGGTCCATTAAGATCTATTTCTAAAAATCTAAGCAAAAATAGCTACAAGAGACAGGATTAGTTTAACAAAGATGAAATATGGGGGGACATGGCTTACATTTCATGGTTTTGTTTAGGTACTAACATAGAAATACGAGAAATTACGTACAAGTTCCGTTAAAGAACAAGGCCATAAATAAGATAAAAAAGATTTTAAAATCTAGATGAAATGTGTATTTTTTAAAGCTCTCTGTGTGGAGAGCAGCAGTGCTGCAGCCCATGAGAGCAGCAGTGAAGCCTCTCCAGTACAGCCAATGCCAGCTGGCCCGAGCACTGCTCCCTGTGCCCACTGAGTGTGTGTGGGCACATCCTTCAGCTGTGCCTGTGCCCACTGAGTGTGTGTGGGCACATCCTTCAGCTGTGCCTGTGCCCACTGAGTGTGTGTGGGCACATCCTTCAGCTGTGCCTGTGCCCACTGAGTGTGTGTGGGCACATCCTTCAGCTGTGCCTGTGCCCACTGAGTGTGTGTGGGCACATCCTTCAGCTGTGCCTGTGCCCACTGAGTGTGTGTGGGCACATCCTTCAGCTGTGCCTGTGCCCACTGAGTGTGTGTGGGCACATCCTTCAGCTGTGCCTGTGCCCACTGAGTGTGTGTGGGCACATCCTTCAGCTGTGCCTGTGCCCACTGAGTGTGTGTGGGCACATCCTTCAGCTGTGCCTGTGCCCACTGAGTGTGTGTGGGCACATCCTTCAGCTGTGCCTGTGCCCACTGAGTGTGTGTGGGCACATCCTTCAGCTGTGCCTGTGCCCACTGAGTGTGTGTGGGCACATCCTTCAGCTGTGCCTGTGCCCACTGAGTGTGTGTGGGCACATCCTTCAGCTGTGCCTGTGCCCACTGAGTGTGTGTGGGCACATCCTTCAGCTGTGCCTGTGCCCACTGAGTGTGTGTGGGCACATCCTTCAGCTGTGCCTGTGCCCACTGAGTGTGTGTGGGCACATCCTTCAGCTGTGCCTGTGCCCACTGAGTGTGTGTGGGCACAGCCTTCAGCTGCCCAGGAGCACAGCAGGGCTCCCACCCAGTCACCACAGGGGGACAGACCCTCAGGATCACTGAGTCCAAGCCATGTCCTAACACCTCAACCAACCCATGGCACTGAGTGCCACATCCAGTCTTGTTTTAAACACATCCAGGGATGGGGACTCCACCAGCTCCCTGGGCAGATGATTCCAGTACTTTATCACTCTTTCAGTTAAAAACTTTTTCCTAACATCCAACCTAAATTTCCCTAAATTTCTGTCAGTTGTTGCCTGGAAAAAGTGACCAACCCCCACCTGAGTACAACCACCTTTCAGACAGTTGTAGTGATAAAGTCACCTCCGATCTCCTTTTCTCCAGGTTACACAACTCCAGCTCCCTCAGTCCTGCACAACCACGGTGTCCAAAAGCACAGAACCTCACTGTTTTCTTCTGATTCTGGATTGACCAACACTGACTTCATTTTAACTTCACCCAGCTTTCTTTCTCTATGTAAGGAAGCCTTGGCAAGGCAAACTAAGAAGAACATAAAAGTACCATGGCTAGGATTGGTGCAAAGGCTGTCTTTGGTACAAGTCATCTTCTGCACTCAGTTTAATTAAGCAGCTTTTGTGTTTTTCAGGCCTTTGGACAACTCCTATTCACAAAAACCAGCAACAGACCAGCATGAAGCATCCTCACCCAAATCTGAGCTGGAAACACCCTTTCCATTTGTGGCATTGTGGCACAGACCAGCTGGGCTCCTCAGCAGCACCCCAAAAACCTCTTAACCCATCTAAGATTAAAGGCACAGGTATTGCCCTTGGAGAAAAGACACAGGCATGCAATGCTTGAAAAGCAGAAACCACTCCTGCAGCATCTATTTTGGGCTCTGTCCTCTTGCAGATTACTCTGAAGACATATTTGATACCATAACACCATTAGGTAATTGAAAGGACGTGTTTGCTCAGAGAATTTGACCTTATTCATGGACTTTCGTTCCAGTCTGAACAAAGAATTTCTCCAGACTATTGAAAAAACCAGTGGACTAGGTTTCCATGTATGATTTCAATGGAGACTGAATCCAAGTCACTGTCAATTTAGGAAAATATTCAGGGTGTTGCTTTTTAAAATTTCACATGCTTACAAAACCTCACTCGATGGAAAAAATTAAATGTGGATCAATAGCTAAAATAATTGTATAAAAATAGAACACATATTTCTTTATGGTGAATAGTTTCCCCTCAATTTATCCTCCAAATTCCTTCAAGTAAAGTGACTGGCATGTGTTCAACACATGGGTCAGAGCTGGCAGAGGTACATATGCTGATGATTTGATAGCTGACCAGATGTATGTGGAGAACTAGCTCCAGCTATTCCTGAGGGAAGGCACATGAACCCTGTTAGCACTAATCAATCAGAACACCTATTTTTTCTCCCAAAATTCCTTTCTTAGAAAATACACAAAGGTTAAGTTTTTTCCAATCACAACAGATACAAACATTTGCTACAGGGCAAGTCCCCATCACACCAAAGACCAAAGAAATGAAATATATGTGCAGAAAACTTCACAGCCCTTGATCAATACAAAACCACTGTGACACTGTATTTCAACATTGCCACACACACCCAGACACCTTTTCAGACAAGCAGGATTCACAAGATCACAGAATTTGCTTTTATTCAAGAAGCTGCACAACTGTAACCTCATGCTTGCTTATTCATGCCCTAACTTTGAGGTGAGAGCACTGACCTGTAGCTCCCTGGGTCTTCTTTGCTTTCCTTTTTAAAAAAGGGTTTCTCCTTTTCCAGTGGGAACTTTACCAGACTGCCAATATTTCTCTAATATGATGGATCATGGCTTAGCCTCTGCATGTGCCAGTTCTCTCAGGACTGGCATCACAAAAGAGTTCAAGGGCAGATTTTTGTGGGAATGCATTAGTTTCCTTCCACTTTCTCACATCGTATTATCAAAGTAATCACTGCATTGCTTCCTCTGTTGCTTAGGGTTATTTTGTGAATTACTGAGGGGTTTTAGTTAAACACGGGTCATTAGTGATGGGAACTCAATTGCAGAAATATTATACTTGGAATTGAGGGCCAAAGCATCCATCACATCTGTCACGCTGAAGTTTTAATATGCAATTGTTAAAACCTCTCAAATACCTGCAGCTTTTATAGTTCTGTTTAAAGTTTTGCCATCTTTGACTCGACAACTAATTGAAAAATAAAGGTTGCAGATAAATCAATCTAGTAATGAAAGCAAATTAGCCATTCTGCTCCAGCAGAATTCCAGCATGAATGAGGACGCTGAGATTGACTGCAGCAATAAAATGAAATGCTCTCCTGAATTCCAATTCACAGCTTCCCTTTCCAGGAGCCTCAGAGGAAGTTCAGAAAACTAGTTTTCAGAACTAAAGCACCAAAACTATGATCTACATAAATGGTACCATAAGCTTTGACAAGCCCCAGCCAAGCCAGGAGTCTCTTAATTCTCATGCCAGTCCTGGCTTTTCAACAGAACATTTTTTTTAACACACCAAAGCCAAGCAGTTACTTTTATTCTCTCATTAAGACAAAAAAGTTAATTCTCAACAGAGAGTTTCACAGTATGGTCATTTGCTCTTTTATCCCATAAACTCAGTTGATTTTAATCACTGAGTGCTATCCTAAATTTGCATAATTTACATTACAGCAAGAATACTTAATACAGGGAGCAAACAGATGCTTAACTAAGAAGGCAAAGTTTAAGAAGAGATTATCTTCTTAAAATGCTTATCTTCATTTCAGGGTCACATGGAATCAATAAAAATAAATAGTTTTTTGTACCTTGCTCATTAAGGTATCATATTTCTAGCCTGGTCATCAGATATAAAAAGTAAACATGAGTTTTAAAAAGGTGGTGGTGGTGGTGGGAGCTGTGAAATATTCTTACAGCAATTTCGTTGGTTTTGCTTTAGGAGAAATGTCAAGATTCAGCTATTTTCATGAACAAGTAAATTCTCCACTTTTTTCTGTCTCTTTAAATTTAATAGACACCTCCCACTGTTTAAGTTCTACTCTCTGAAGCCCTGGAACTGATTGCTTATTTTAAAAGAAACCCTTTGGCCTGAAATTTTATCTGTGTAACCCTGGAAATGGGATCAAGCCCTTCAGAAGCACTGAAAGAAACCAAGAGAGAACAACCACCCAACCAAAAAGGAAACTACTGACAGGCTGAAAATGAGAGGGTAACAGATAACTACTAAGAAATTCTGGGCCCTGAAGAAAAGCACATTTCTGCATTTCAGACCCAGCTCAAAAAAGCATTTTTACATTGACAAAGTTTATCTTAGTTCTGCAGTACTGTTCTTGATCCACAAAATCCCCACAGAACTTCAGTGCTCACTTCAGTTTTCTGCTAAGAAAGTGTATTTGTATAAAGAGGCCTTAAACTTTGCAAAATCATTGGAATTCTGTAAGGCCATTTCTGTTCCTCTGACAAATCTCCTGCCTTCTTGTTCCACAAAGGTCAGTTCATGGAAGAGTTTTCTCTTGTCTCTCAGATCAATCTTGTATAATGATACTCTTCACAAGATTAGGAAAAAAGATGTTGACTTGATTAATCTGTTCTGGGAAATGTTATGAACCTGCTCCCTGTAATAGAATAAAATCTTTCAGTTAGAAGGGATCTACAATGACTACATCTAGTCCAGCTGCCTGACCAATTTAGGGCTGATCAGGTTAAATCATCTTGATAAGGGCATTGTCCAAACACCTCTTAAATCACTGACAGTCTTGGTGCATGGAGCACCTCCAGAAAGCCCATTCCATGCTCTGGCCACCCTCTGTGCTGAAGAAATGCTTCCTAGTGCCCAGACTAGAACTCTGAAACAATTTTTTGACCAAAAATTCTTCCATCTTGTGGAAATACCATGCTCTAAACATTTTTTACCCCATCCTGACAGAGGGAAGCTAAGAACCAAGAGCTTCCCAGTTCAAGAGACTGTCAAAAGCACCCCTTAAATGAAAACTCCCTGATGCTAAAAAGCCTGCACTGTAATTTAGTGAGGCACAGCTAAGACAGCACACTAAACACTAATTTAGCAAACACACACAGAGCAAGAGACACAAAGCATTACAACAAAAGTGGCATCAGGTGAAGGGGTTTCCAAATTTAGAGGACATGACCCTGAGGACTGGTTGTCAATCTCTTCTTCAGAGACAAGGTGTTGGAGATTTGTCACTTGGGGAATTCCAACATAATGAAGGGAACAGAGCACTCAACAAAGGAGAACTTCGAAGGAGCCCTTAATCTGACTCTGAACAGGACAGAACAGGTCAGTTCAAATCAGAACAAATCAAACTGTATTTACAAGCCTTATGAAATCTGAAGTTGTTTAATATACTTTAGGCAATGCTGGTTCTTCAGGCAGGTTCAGGAAGATTATAAATTTCTCTACAATACCTGAGCATTTATTTCCCAATCCTGACCACACAGCCAGAGAACAAAAGCCAAGCAGTCTGTCCCACTGGCCAAGACAAACATCCATCTGCATCTTCTTATGCCTGGTATTATAGTGGGCCCTTGAGGGATGCAAAAATGTACGCCCACTGCTCTTCAAAATCTGACATTTGATTTCACTGAAAGCTGCTTAAATATCACAGAAATATCCAGGGAGTATTCAGAAATTATTTCTGGACCTGGTGGTTTACTGGGATGGGATGGCATGGACTTTGGGGACACAAAGCAGAGATGGATCAGTCCCAGGTCTGCAAGCTCCCCTCACTCAAAGCTGATGAAACCCTGCAGTTGACAGCTCCAGGGTAGAGGGCAGTGTGCCCAGGGGACCTGCCCAATCTCTCACAGCCCTTCCTGTCTTTAATATACCACAAGAATTTCTTGTTGTTTGTTTTTATGTCTTTGACTCTTTGCTCTTCAAATTCCATTTCAGGCTCTTCAGTTTCCTTCTCACAGTGCCCACTTTGGTCTGTGCCCCTTCTTTAGGATTCACTAGTGTTGGATTTCCAGTTTCTGACAGCCACTTCTTTTGCTCAAATAACCTCCTGAACTTTGTGTTTAAGCATATGGATTCATTTGCCTTTCTGCTCCTTTTCTCAAAGGGTGCTGTTCCTATTTGCAGTGACAGGCTGTGGGGTGCTTAAGTAGCTACTATGCCTAAACTAAGATTTTAATTTCTATACTTAATCACAGCCATATATTTAAACAATGTTCACATTGTTCTAGTAATCAAGAGGAGACCCCAAGAATGTTGGTCATTACATTTTCCTGTCTCTGTATAATCTATGTTGTACTTCAACTGTAAAACTCTACTGTGAATATGAGATGACTTGCACGTTTAAATACAAGTCTCCATAAACCAGACCTACTCTTCAGCTAACTGAAGCAATAAAGTAATACTGGTATCTCAATCAAATACAGCAGTGGCATCTACTAAATCTGTCCATATCACATGGATAAGCAGTGGGTTGTTTTAGCTACACGTGTTTGTGCAAAAGTTCAAATAGCAAAACTCTCCAAGTGCCCTAGGCTCTGAAAAGCACAGCATCTCTGGAAATACTGCTTATTTAAACTTCTGGGCAAGGTTTGCCATCAAGATCTTAGAAGTTTGCATGTAAGTGACAAATACAACTTGAAAAAGCTTTCCATTTCCTGAGATGCTGGCAGACATCTCAGCCCAGAGCTCTCTGGCATCTGGGACCTGCTTTCCATTTCAACTAACCTGACAGCACAAAGTTAAAAATTAATTAGAGACTGATTTCCTAGCTGCAAAAACCATCCCATTCCTTTCAGCAGGGCAGCTCTGAGAGGAAAGTCCTCCTCCAACAAAGAGTATTGAAATTTGTCCCCCACTGCTGCATGGTTGGTTTCAGGGGTCTCCCTCAATCAATCACTTCATCCACAGATTAATGACAAAAGTAAATGGCAATATATCATCCCTCTCACATCTTCAGTATCCTCCATGGATTTGCCTCCCTCAGCCTCTATGAATTAATCCCCTCCACTTTTGCAGACCATCCATCATGCTTTTTCCTCCTGTTTCCCTATTTCCTTTACCACAGACTTCTTTCATCTCTGTTGCAGTCAGATTTTGGAACAGCTTTCTTAACTCTGCTAATCCTTATCTCCAGACGATTCTTCCTGTAGCCAGATGAGCTCCACAAGTCTTTCCCTAACTGAATTTTGTCATTTCACATTCCTTTGTGTTCAGCTACTCAACAACACAGAAGCTGCACATACAATAAAAAGCAGTAAATTCATACTGCTTACCCAACTGAGCTGTACAGCTGCAAATAGGCTGAAATGCATTTATTGGGGATTAAAGCTTTTATATAAAACTTGGAAATAAATAAATGTAATTTACTGTGCTATCTTTTAAGTGCACATTTGCTTTAGAAAGCACTTTGGAATACATTGATCAGCACATAACTATATCATGTAAAAAGACTGAAATAAAGATCCTCAAGACGCAAGCAAATAGTAAAATTTCATTTATATCAACATTATATATTTTTTACCCTCAATGAACAATATTTAGTAGACCTTCTGCAATTTTACTGAACAAAGATAAAAGTACTGTCTCTTTCTAAAAATCTTAAAGATGTATTTACTTACTGCCTATTTCAGTCCCACTTACATAGTAAAATGTAGGAGGGAAGGGCAGCACAGTTACAGTGAAGACAAAGACATGAAATCCTGTCCATTTTACAGCTACCTCTGAAAAAAAATTATTTTTCTACAACTTAGTGTTGCACATAAAAAACAAATACAGCTGCCTGCTAAACACAAGCATGACAAAGCTCTACAGCAAGTAATAGAGACTTCCCACGTTGTACCAGAGAGAGGAAGGAGCTTCCATTGAAAGACTGTCACACCTATCAACAAACACAGAATGTCTGTGCAGCCTGGCTCCCATGGAACAGTGCCAGGCAAGCCTTGGTGGGCCAGGAGGGGAGGCAGGGCTTTCCCAGAGAAAAGCTGGAATTGCTGCTGCTCAGGGACACTTCTGCAAGCCCAGAGCAGCACCAGCAGCCTGCACTGCCTCAGCACCTGAGCAGCTCACAGCTGCATTTGCTGTCTGGTGCACCTCCAACAGCGAGGAGGAACTTCTCAGAAATTCTGGAGTGGCCATGTAAACAGAAGGCACTGAAAACTGCATGGCTTAGGTGGCTCAGAGGAAACAACTGCAGGTAATGCTGCAGTTCTTAATGAATTATTAGATTATTAATACTGCATAGAATTTATACATGAGGAAAATCCTATTCAACAATACAAATTACTACTCTGGCTTTATCCACCACCTGCCTACATATTTTACACACTGCACAGTAATTTCACAATCTTAACTACTGAACCAATTATAACTGTTTTCAGGAAGGACATTTAATTGTGAGTGTGCCAGTGACAGGGGGAAGCAGGGTGTCCAAGACAGCCTTTCCTTCTGTGTGTCTTTCTAGCTGCTTCCCACCATGAGACTGTCTCCCTTCTGTCAGGAGTCCCTTTGCAGAGAGCCTTTCCTGGAGTATCAGCCTAAACCTTTCCTGTCAGGTCAGTGGGCAACATTCTCTCCTTTTTCTGAGGACAAACCAGCTGCTGAATACAGATTTCTATATTTAACGAAAAAAAAAAGAAAAAAAAGAAAAAGGAACACAAATCACACCAACAGAAAACCCACCACACCATCCCACACACCAATAAAAGAAGCAAGCTTCAATATTTTTGAAGTCCAGTTCAGAGATCACTGAAATCACAGGCTGGAGTATCATTCCTCCAGACATTTCCTCCTCCTCTTTTAAGTCTGAATTTAAGAGTTACAGATTTGTCCAGATTTTTCCCCCACATCCCTTAGACCTAGCAGGCATTCCCTGAGCTGCTAAGAAGCACTGATATATTGCAGCTCCAACTCCACACATGTGCCTCAAGCTGTATCCCTGTGCTGTGTGTAATAATCCAGAGAACACTGCATTAGTGCTGCTCTGCTGAGCACAAGGGCTAAATCTACCAAAAAGCATCAGACACTTCTAAAGTCACTGCTGTGCAACTGGCCTAGACATTTGTAATAAATGACATTCCCCAAAATATTCAGGATTCCAGCAACAGGACATTTGTTTGCAAACACAAGAATAGAGCAGTGTTAACTTGGAGCCCCAGAGCCCAAACATTATCATAATTCTCAGGAACTGATAAGTAAGCATAACTGGCTTTAGGAGAAAAATATGGTAATGCCTTTAAAAAGGCTTTTTTTTTCCTTTTTGAGGAATTCCTTAAAATCTTCATTCAAACCCCACAAAACTAAACTCATCTTCTGATGATAAATAAACTGATGCACAAAGCATTTTTTCCTACTTTGCTGAAAAAAACTTTTTTTTGAAGAATACAGAAATGGTAGCAAAATATGAACCATTATATAGAAAACATTCTAAAAAGAGAAGAGGAGCAAGCATCAGCATGGAATAAGCTATCACCTAAAGTCAACTGATTGGAACTGTTTGTCTCTTCAAAGAGCAAAATCTGACACAGGAATAAGGTCACAGATCCTTCCACATTATCCAGAGCCAGGCAACTCTTCCAAAAGCAGCAGAGAGCACTGAGGAGCATTCCCAGACATTCCCAGCACTATGGCCACATCTGCACTTGATGGACTGGAAATCTGACTCCAATACCACATAAGGACAGATGCTTTTTGAGGGCAAGTGTGAAATTCTGCTCTGGCCACAGTGAATACAAGTGAGTGTTTTATGAGGTGTCTGTTATCTGTGCTGGCAGAAACCAAAGCCTCCAGAGCTGTTCCCACATCACTGATTTACCTGTGCATTTCCATTATCTCTCTCTGTATTTCCTTTGATACACAAGTTATACCCTGAGGTCAATAGGGTTTGCATTTCTTTAGAACTGGGGTAAAACACATCTTTTTCATCTCTCAGCTCAGGCTTCCTCTGCTATGGTACAAAATCCCTCACACTCAACGCTGACTGTTTCTCTTACACAAAGCTAATAAACAACTTTTGAGTTCACAATATTTGCTTACCATAAACAGCTATATTATACAGTCCCAAACTGTAACATAAAAAAGCAATCTTAATCAAGAAATTAAGAAATTAAGCCATTAAGAATTGCTTAAGAGGCTAAGCAATCTTAATTTATTTGTAGTTAGCCTTATTGAGCCCAAAGGAGTACCCAAGTGCACACAACTGAATGTGTTTGTGAGTACCACCATGGTTTGGACTGAACAGCACAGACTTAAGGGACAAAACCTGAGGTCAATTTCTCCTTAAATGCTTCCAAAAATTCTGCAATTTAACTGGAATCCACTACTGTATAGATATGAAACCGTACTCTGAGCTTTCCTTTATTTTTTCTGCAGCCTTATTCCCCTACCACCAGCTTCCTGACAGGTGAGATATTTTTCTACTGACAGGTTAGCAATTAACCTGCTGCCACAAAAGAATAACAGAGTAAAACAAAATGTGAAAAATGAAAGATTCATCATAGGTATCACAGAGAAATCTAGAAACAGCATCGCTTCAATTAAGGTTCTTTTCCCTATGGTCATATAGTTTCTCCTGTACAAATCCACCCTTGTTCAGTTATTATTTCAATCTCAGGATTTAATTTCCTCCTCAACACTTGAGATGCAAGTAGGAAGGAAAGCAGAGAATGAAAAATTGAAATTAAAGTCACTACACAGATCTTGTACTTCACCGTAGCTGATAAACCAGGAGTAACAAAAGGTTCAGCTCCTTTCTCCCCATTCCCAAGTGAAACTGAGCCAGCTTTAAAATCCCAGTTACTTTTTTCCTCCTCAGAAAACTGAGTGGCTGGTGTTGGCTTCTGTTTGGTTATTTCAATTTCTCACTAACATTTCTACCTCCTCAATGACAAAGCTCAAAACATTCAGCAGAAGTTATTTTGGCTTCGCAAACACTTATGCTCATAAACATCTTCAGCAGAAAAAAACACTTTCACATGCTGATTCAAATGCCGCTGTTCATTGAAAAATATTTTGACAACAAACCTTCAGGCAGTTTATCACTTCTTTTACACATTCCTGTTTCTGGAAGTGGCTTCCTTCTACAGGAGCCTGCTATCCCAGCAGCACAAATCCATGGTGCCAGCGAGGAGCAGCTGCCTGGATGCACTGAGTGCAGCCACTCCCCAGTCCTGCATGGCTGGGCTGCCTGAGCTGGCAACTCCACAGCAGCTGCTCCAAGCCTCTCTCAGGCTTTTATCCTAAGGATCAGCCCCAGGCAGGATGGTGCACGCTGGCTGTGGGATGTTTTTTTGCACCTCACCTACCTTAAACCATTACACTTCACAAATTGTACCTACAAAAAGAATCATCTAAGACATTCTCAATAAGCATCTCTGCACAAATTTAAAAAAAAATAAAAATCAACAGTTAAAAACTGTTAAATGATAGGCTAAAAGCCCCTAAGCCAGTCTGACAGATGCCAGAAAAATACATATTTATATATGCAAGTTGAAATTCCTTGGTGAAAATAGCTGGCTTCCATTGTGCCACTTGAGAAGTTTAAAGCACTGTCCATCCAAAGGACAAATTAGGGAATCTGAAGTTGTAACTCGAGGCTATCTCTCCTGAATATAAGAAATACACACCTGTTTGAGTGAAATAAACCTGGCTTATTTAGCCTAAACACAATCAGTTTATTGCAGACAGAACAGGCACCAACACGGGACTACACCCATGGAGAAGGGGTAAAGCACAGAACACAGGAGACCCAGGACCACAGCACAGCCCCCAGAATAATAAATCCTGACCAGAAATGATCTTGGTATGGCCCTAACGATGCAGCTGTCAGATTATACCAGCAACAGACACTGTATTAAACTGTTGGTCCCACCCTGTCCCCTGCTCTCGTGTAAAATCTGACACAGGAGGCAGGTGAAGCTCTCTCCCACACAGAAAACGTGTTCCAGGCATGGGATGTGATCCTACCCCTTAGAACAGCACAAATGGAAATCCCCCAGACATCTCTGTCTACAGGAGGAGTTTCTGTAGATCCACAGAACAATGGAAAGAGGGTAAGAGAAGAGAACTGATGAACCCATTTCAGCAGTCCAAAAGTTTAAAAAAGAAAAAGTCTATTACCAGATGCCTTCATGTTCACTATTCAGAAACATACACCTGCACTAGAGAATTCTCAGGAGTGAGAAAAGCTTAAAAATTACCAAGTTAATGAGACACCACTGCCATTTACAAGCTTCTACTAATCCCAGAGGTTTAATCCCAGCAGTGCTCAGCCAGTTTTTACTTAATGCACAGCCAGTCATTCATTCCACACTGAAATTAGTCAAGCTCTTGTGAATGACGACTGAGTAAAAGCAGAGTTATGACTTAAAGAATTGGTCCCACGATGTCAATTCACTGTCATGAAAATGAAAACTGTGCCCTGCATGCACACAATGCTTACTCGGTGTTGAACAGGCACAGAAATGAAGGATTTTTTTTTTTTTTTAATTTATTTTTAGGCTATGATGAAAATCCCATTAGGGAAATCACCTCTGCAAAACTAGAAGCAGACAGCACCTTGAAGCAAGATACCAAATGTTTCCACAGTTAGTGTCACAAAACTTTGCAAAGAAACAAGCACATTTCAAAACATTTCTGTTAACTTCCCCACCTCCTGACACAAAATGATGGAATTTGACATTTCCAGGAATTTTACCCACTGAGTTCATTAACCTTGGAGACCAAGGTCTGTGGCAATGATGAAACCAGGAACAACAACAAGGGCCTGAACACCACAAGGAAGACAAGAAAGAAGTCAAGGAAACTCAGGGTCACACCAAGCCAAGAATCTGGCAAAGGAAGCCTACACAGAACCACATGATCCAGGGAGAGAAGAAGAGGGCACTGGAGCACAGCCCAGTGAGGAAAGGGGTTAACCAGTCCAAAAACACATTCTTATTACCCAAAAGACTAGAGAAGATGCTCTAAAGTATTGAGATTTACAAGCACTCCTAATTGAAATGCTAAAATTTCATTAACTGGTGTGTTTTTCCACACTAGAGAGCTAGACTAAATTAGGGAGCCAGCAGAACTTCTAAGCCCCCTCAAGAGAAAATGAACCTTCTCAGAGAAAGAATCATCATTTTGGGAGAATTGTTTCCCAAAAGAACTTCAATTCTCATGAAAGTACATAAAGATTTCACTAATATTTTGCAAAAGCTCATCTTTTATAATTTTGTTTCTTGTTAGAGGAAGCTCAGCTGATACTCTGAAATAATAACTAAAAGGTTATGTTCTAATTTAGGAGAATATTGTCCATCTGTTGTGGATGTAGGAAGGACCAATTAGAAGAACAATGTCTAATTTGATCAACCTCAGCCGGCCAGGTTAATCCATGAATGGGTCCAAACAAATATATAATCTTTTCTAATCACTAGTGGATTAGCTGGACTAATCCAATTGAATGTATATAATGTTCACCATATTTATTTCAAGTATTCCACCCTTTTCCTTCCCCTTTACACGCTATATTAAATTACTTTAAGGCTTTGCAAGGTTTTGGAATTTTATTAGAAGCCAGAAAAGCAACCTAGTGAGTAAATTGCTTCACAAAATAAAATTTTTTTGGCAAAGAACATTCATTCCCTCTTTGGTCCTCCACAAAAAATGGTAAACCAACATTTTGGAAAGTGATAATCATTCTGGTGTAAGGGATCTGGCAATGTTTGCTGGCTTTATTTTTGCATCAAAACATAGCTGAGAAACAGGAGACAACTGCAATTAATCATCTCTCCCAGCTACAGATTTTTAGAACTGCCCAGTGGGCTTCCTCACATTAAATACTGATACTTGCTGGGCAACTCCTCAGACCAAATGGTTCCTCCAATTCCAGGGGGTCCTTAACCCCAAAAAAAACCCATGAAGAAGAAAAGGACCTCCCTTCCATCTGTGGTTGACCTGCTGACAAATCCTGGGAGGAAGAATCCAACAATAAAACAAATCCACATCCACTGGAAGGGACCCCTGGGGGGAATTCCCTCAACCAGCTCCTCGCTGGATCATCTCCTCAGAACAGTGCTGGATCCACCAAATGACCTGTGACGAGTTTGGTGAGAGGAGAGTGGAACTGATCTCCTTAGGAAATGAAGCTGAGGTGGAAATGGCAATAGCTGAGCCAGGGGAGGCTGAGTGAGCTGGAGAAGGGAATCCCTTGCTGCCAGCACTGGCCTCCTCTGCTCCTCTGGTGTCCACAGAGGTACCAGAACCAGCAGGAGGAGCAGGGAGCATCAGGGAGTGACATTCACTGCTCTGACACAGATTGTGTCATAACTGACATGGCTTCTGCAAACTGGGAACAAAAGTTACCTGCCAACACTGGACAGGAGATATAGGAACTTCCTAATGCATTTGATAAATTTTCACTTTAATTGCACCACTTATACTTGCACCTTGCTTTCTTCCCCTTGCTTAATGAAGCATAGAAAATCCAACCCTTCTCTAATTTCAGTGATTTCAGTCTAGGAATTAGATTTTTCCTTCATTTATCTTGCATTATCAGTGTGGCAATGAGTCATTACCCATTTCAACCTGACCCTACCTTTCCATTCTCCCTGTTTGGAGGAGGCCTGCCACCATTTACTCATTCCAAGGCACATTTTTCTCTCATTTTCAGCTGTACAATAGAAAAGGTGTTTTATTTCTGGCTATCAAACTGAATGTTTTGATTAGAACAAACTCAAAACTCAAACTTGTGTGTAAAGCGAGTGTCTTGCACAAGAAGCTGCAAACCCTTTGAAGGGATGCTATTGTGCAACTGAATCCATAGTTTTTGAGAAAATTTAGGAAAAGAGAATCATCTAGGCTTTTTTTGCTGGGATTATTTAAAAGTTGACTAATGAAATGAGGCACTTAATTCCCTTAGGCCCATTTTAAAAATCCTCACATTTCATAATTAATCCCAGTTTGATTATGGCAGAGAATATTTAAATAGCACTGGGATTAGGGCTGTGTAGCTCTACCCAGCCCCAGGTAAGCAACAGGAATGCTCAATATCTGAAGTAGAGCACGATATATTCCTGCTCATGTCATAAAGCTGATAAAACATATTGCAGATGCTGTGAAATACTGCCAAATTAATGTTCTGGGAATCCATTTCTCTTTGTATTTCTTATGTTTACCAGGTTTTGTCTGGGCAATCTCAATATTGTATAGAGTCCATCTGTCTCTTCTATAGATAATATTGAATAATATAGTTAAAATAGTTTTCCTCCTTAACGGTGAGAAAAACTGAAGCATTCATTACATTAAAAAAAAAATCACCTTGGTCAGAGTGCTTCCCTTCAAATAGATCTTAGACCTCCACATGACCCATTTCTAAAAGATCCACATAATAATAAACTTTTAATTTCCTCCTCCAGCACTTCTCAGCATCGTATCACTCTTTCCCATCACCAACAACAAGCACAGCAAATCTTTAACAAATGACCTAGATGGTTCTACAGCAGTTCTTATAGGTTACTTAATAAAACACAAGTGTCTAGAGAGTTGCATGTTGATAGCTTGAAAAGGGGTTAAAAATGCAACTTGGATTTCCTAAGGGTTTACAATGGAGGATCAACATTAGTAGTAATAAAGACTCCAATTTAACACACATTTAGGGCAGGTTGTAAATAAAAGGTTTAAAGACAGAAAAATAGTAGTTCTTAGATGGAAAAAGGGAAGATTTTGAAAGCTGAGAAAGTTAAATAAAATGTATTGGAAGCATGCCAAGTTTAAATATATTTTTCATCTGTACTGTTTCTGATGTATAACATAAACAAAACCAATCATCTAATTAAGCTAATTACACAGATAATACACAATGAATTCCGCTGCAGCCTTGGCAAAGATGACGAGATTGTGATTCATAGAAAGTTATTTTTTCTGTCTAATTACAAGACAAGACGTGAGCGTAGCTGGTGAGCGCGGGTGCAGATCTCGGTGCAGCATCGATTTCTGGGGTGCAAGGCTGATCTGCACCAGATGAGGGGCTGGCTTTTGGCCACACACTCCAGTGGCTGGTGTGAAACAAGGAGGATTTTGTGGGGACACCTGGGGACAGTTCAACAGTCCCCTCCTTTAAACCCAGCCACTGTGGCCGTGACCCAGGCTGCTCAGCTGCATACCTCAGTGCTGAACCCAGAGACTCACAGCTCCTGAGCTCTGCATTGCTTCCCTTGATGCCCAGAGGAGCTGGAACAGAGGCTACACAGAGTTAAGAGGAATAAAATGGATATTAATTGAGAGGCCTTCAAAGGCCACACCCTGGCAGTACCAGTGCCCCAGTCATGGCCCCTGCCTGGATGGCTCTAAGATGGAAGCAAAAGAGAGCTTGGTCACGAGATGTCACATCTTTATAGATTTTAGCCATTTGCATACAGAAGCCAACTGTCCAGTTAATAGCCTCAAATCATGAAGTTTCATCCTCCTTGCTTGCTTGCTTGCCCATCCTCCTCTTTTCACATTGTTTATGCTTAGGGCCTGAAGTTTGAAGAGATTGTCTTTGAGTCCCCAGCTGGAATAGGATTGTTTTGTCTTCACTACCCTGTGAAAAGATCCTGGAACCCTTAATATAAAACTGAAAGTTGTACAGCCAAACAGAACAGAGAGACTTAAGGCATCACCCTCACTGTGCACTGGGACTTGGTTTTCATGCTGGGTTTTTGGCTGGTTCAGGGCACTGTGAGAATGCAGAGATTAGGAAACACAGCAGATGGTCTGTGTGAAAGGATGTCTTTGTGGGCCACCAACCCATGTCACACAGTGAGCTCATGCCACGAGCAGCTACGTGATCTTCCCCATTGTGACACCCTGCTCATCTCCTCACTGAACACTGTCACATCACCCCATGGACAGCGTGACACCAGGCACAGCACCCTGCAGAACCATTTAGTGGCATTGCTGATATCCAGCCTTTACTTGAAAACCAAGATAATGAAATGCTGTTTGTTTTGTGGGCAGGAATGGCACCAGGACATGGGGCTCTGCTGGCAGGTGTTTGAAAGGAGGGCAACAGCCTGGACCAAGTTCACAGGATATGGCAAAGGCTCTGCACCAAATCACACCTTAAACAGAAATTATGGGACATGCATCAACTAAAGACACTAATTCCACAATTATTTCAGCTGATTTTGAACATTCATCAAAATCCGTGTTCGCTTAACTCTAAGTTTCAGAAGAATTGCTGTGAATATATGGGGTTTGTGCCATCACCCTTATTTCCCAGTATCTAACCCTTTCTACATCATTCCCAGCCTCCATGGCAATAAAGGAGAACCTTGCCAGCACTGAAGAGCACACAATTACCACATCTACACACAGCCTCACACAAAGGTTTGAGGACACCGAGTTTCTGCTCCTCTCCAAGGTCTGCAGTAGCAAAGCTGGAGCCTGTGACAGTGTCTGGGTACCATGAACAGAGCCATCTGTCCCTAACTCAGGACTGTAGGCTGATGCTGTTTAGGCTGAGCTGGAGCTGTCACAGGAAAGAAATCACAGGAAAAACAATGCAGGAGGTTCACAGACATATGGAAGCAGAAAGGAAAGAACAGGACAGAAACACAGGACAGTAACAACTGCCAAACCAGAGCAGATTTTCTTATGAGGGGATACCTCCTCACAAGAGAACAAGCACTAAATCCATGCATGCAGAACTTAACCTTGGCAAACATCTACTGCAAAAAGCAAAGGCCTAAAAGAAACTAAACTCTTGTCAGCATGGTCATAAAGTTGAAAGAATTCAGGTATTTCTCCCAAAACAGTAACTAAAACTCATGACTTAAAAACCTTCTTGATGAAAGAAGCAAGGATGGCCCTGCACAGCAGTCTGTGCTGCTGACTCCAGCTGGGAGAACATGCTGGAAGCTACAGCTCCAAAATTCCTCCACCAAGGGAATGCACCTCCCCATTCCACCGGGGGAATGCACCTTCCCATTCCACCAAGGGAATGCACCTCCCCATTCCACCGGGGGAATGCACCTTCCCATTCCACCAAGGGAATGCACCTCCCCATTCCACCGGGGGAATGCACCTTCCCATTCCACCAAGGGAATGCACCTCCCCATTCCACCGGGGGAATGCACCTTCCCATTCCACCAAGGGAATGCACCTCCCCATTCCACCGGGGGAATGCACCTTCCCATTCCACCAAGGGAATGCACCTCCCCATTCCACCGGGGGAATGCACCTTCCCATTCCACCAAGGGAATGCACCTCCCCATTCCACCGGGGGAATGCACCTTCCCATTCCACCAAGGGAATGCACCTCCCCATTCCACCGGGGGAATGCACCTTCCCATTCCACCAAGGGAATGCACCTCCCCATTCCACCGGGGGAATGCACCTTCCCATTCCACCAAGGGAATGCACCTCCCCATTCCACCGGGGGAATGCACCTTCCCATTCCACCAAGGGAATGCACCTCCCCATTCCACCGGGGGAATGCACCTTCCCATTCCACCAAGGGAATGCACCTCCCCATTCCACCGGGGGAATGCACCTTCCCATTCCACCAAGGGAATGCACCTCCCCATTCCACCGGGGGAATGCACCTTCCCATTCCACCCTGCCCGTGTGCAGCACTCCAGCTCTGCAGGCTGCCTGGAAAGGAGAATTTAACCCACCCTCTGGGAATCAGGGCACTCTGCAAACCAAATGCTGCAGCTCAAGTGGCTGAACGCCCTACTCTAATATAAATGACTTAAAACAATGATTTCAATCAACTGATACTTGCAGAACTTTAAATTCTGGCTTTAAATTATTTTGAAGTTTTCTAAAAGACTAATTAGGAAACTAATGGGCTGGCAAATCACGTTCAACTGTTGAGAACTAACTTCTATTTCATCCTGCAGTTGATGATGAGGTACCTCCATAAAGCTTCTACAGAAGAAAAAAAAAATTGGTCTTCAATCATCCTTTTGTGGCTTCCCAAGGTTGCAGCTTCCTCGTGCCAGAAGCAGAGTGACACCCAAGTTCACTGAGCACGAGACAGTTCGTGTCTGGAAGCAATAGAGCTGCATTTATTCTGTCACCGTGCTGCCAGCCTGAGTTGATCAGGTCAGTGCAAGCTGAGAGATCTCTGAACTGCACTGACCTCTCCTCTCTCCATTACATCCTCTGTGGATGTTCTCACAACCTCAGCTACATGTGTTTTGAATAATCTGTCCTATCTGGGTTATAATCTTACACTTTTACCACCTGGAATAATCAAAAGCTGACAATATTCAGAATTGAGGCTCTTATCCTGCAAGTGTTAAAAAGCAAGTATTTCACTCACCTCCACACACAGAAGTGTGTACGTTTCATAATAACACCCAGTAACTGGCACAAAATTACAGGCATTAAAATGGCATTACATCTTCTGCTTTTTAAAAATTACTACTTCAGTTTTACCTGGAAAAAAAAAGTGCATTTTCTAAATACTGAGTAAAATATCATTGAACATACTTTTATATTAAACTGTCTCAGTTGAAATGAAAATGAATTTTTAAGATAAGTTTTGACATCTAAGATAAATTTTCATACCCACTGTATTGATTTAGGAAATTCCTGAAGACCACAGACTGCAGATCCCACCAGCCTCCTTGGTGTACCCTGCCTTTCATGATCATATCGAGCATTTCAGGAAAGAATGCTGGCTCCAAAGTAAGCTGGGGCTGTTGGATGTGAGCTTTGCCTGAGAATCTGCCTTGTGGTTATGGCAATAATATTAATAAGGCTCCTGGCTTGTCTTTTATTAGAGACATGAAGACTTTATGAGTCCAAACCCTCTTAGAAAAACTCATGTAGGTCAAACCTGAAACTCAGCTAGATGCTAGAAAAGTAACTGACTTGATTCAATCAAGACTCTACAAAAGTCTTTCTGAAAGGCTGAATTTTCATCAAAAATCCTGGATATCAGACACATTCATACATGGATTTGTAGCAGATTAAATGGTTTAGGACAAGATCTTGCAAATGAACCTTGCTGTTTGCACAGTATCACTAGTGAAGAATAACACTTTCAGTCCTTTTGTTAAACATCTGCTGTGCTGGAACACAACAGTGCTGGAAAACAACTCTGTGATGAGAATATTTGGAAGAGGAAGCAGTGTTTGTTTTTCTGGGAATCCCTTGAATGTTTGAACTTCAGTCACACTATGGTCTCAGTCTCACGGATAAGAATTATGAAGAACAGATACTCTGGAATGAATGTTTGTTAATTTATGCCCATTTATCAAACCCATATGTATACAACCATCTCCTACTGAGCTACTGTAGGTACTTAAGTCTCCCTCAAGTAAGCTGCATGTACAACTTGCAGTGAATCATTTAAAGGAAAAAAAGCCCTGAGTTCACTGCACCAGGACAGACTGATTAATCTTAAGTTTTGCTTTAGCTTGTGTCAAATTATATATAAGTTTGTATTTAATTTTATTCTATAAATAAGCTTGCATTTAATTTCAAGAATTCAAATGATCTCCTGGGACCTGATGGAAATACTCTTTAAATTAAGCCCATTCTGGTCTTTCAGGACCCTGGGAATCTTCTGTTGCTGTTTTTAGCCCATGCCATCTCTATATTTATGATAGATGTTTGGGAAATACATTTTTTTATACCAAATTTCTGCACACAATTTAAAACAAGCAAAAACGTACACCACACTGGATTGTTTAAAGTTTCTTATTGTTTACTTGAGTGTTATTGTAACCTGATTGTTATCATTCACCTGAGTGCATTACTCTCCATAAATCACAGGTCTTCAAATAATGACTAGAGATTGAATCCAAGGCTTTCTACAGATAAGCTTCCTCTGAAACTACCTCTGTATTACAAAAGCTGGAATTAATTTCAATAGCATCTACTTTAATAATAATTCATACCTGTCACTAAGCTCTCCAGTATTTAGCAAAGGTGATTTTGACTAAGATAGTTTCCTTTTTCTTACATCTTTTCCTCTACTGAACAGTATCAAAAGACACCAACACTTCCTAGAAGTAAAAAGGGGTTCAGCCATCAGCCAACTGCAGATTATTTCAAAGAACTCACTCGGTGTGACTCAGATTATAAAAGGACTGGCTGCTGGCCATTACATGCATATCTCACTCTCATTTCTTTAACTCTCATACCATTTCATTCCTTGGATTACCTTTGCAAACATAGCCCTGATTCTGAAAAAATCTGTTGCCACTCTTCACAAGGAGCTCAGTAGAGGTCAATAGATCTACATGAAGTGCCTGCATATCCCATACAGGATCTAAGTTACCCTATTAGGAGAAAATACAACATTTTGCATCTTTACTTCCTGCATATGAGAGCTTTAATAAACCCTGAAAAATAACCTGGAACTCTTCATTAATTACACCTACCCAGCAAGCACAAAATCACCCTGGGGCTTTTTTTCATTAGAGCACAAAGAGATATATTTATTTTAAAAAACCTATTTATCCTTTAAGGGCTACAAGAATTACCACACAGCATACATCATCTTTGTAAAATCTCTGCACTTGAGCAGCACTCTATGGGACTTGGTCACAGACCATGATTCTCAACAACTTTCCAAATGCACCCATTCAATAGCCAGCAATTTCTAGTGACAGCTGCTTCTGCCCTGACCCTCTTTTTATGTGAAGAGCCAAGAACCAGAAGTTACTTTCATCAGAGTCTTCATTAATTTCTTTAAATATATTTGCTAACCTGTAATTCATGTAAGGCTGAAAGTCCTGCTTGCCCTTCCAAAACATTTGAAGTTTATCAGCAAAAGGCTGCTGAGGGAACTCTCTTCTGCTCTTCTGCAAGCCAGCGAGACCTTGCTGATGGGAAGAAGGGTAATGCATTGCTTTAGCATCTGCACATGTATCTGGAGCTTGGAACACCCTACAATCATGCAATTGTGCAGGCTGGAAATGACCTTTGAGACCATCGAGTCCAACCACTAACCCAGCACTGCCAACTCCACCACTGAACCATGGCTCCAAGTGCCACATCCATGGCTTCTAAATCCCTCCAGGGGTGGGGACTCCACTGCCCTGGGCAGCCTGTTCCAGTGCTTGACAATGAATAAATGTTTCCTAATATCCAATCTTGATGCCATTTCTTCTTGTCCCTTGGCAGAAGAGACTGATCCCCATCTCACTACGTGATCACCAGCCTCCTCTCAGGAGTTGTGGAGAGCCAGAAGACCCCCCAAGCCTCTTCTTCTTCAGACTGAGCCCCCCCAGCTGCTCCTGGTGCTTCAGACCCTTCCCCAGCTCTCTTCCCTTCTCTGGACACTCCGTTTTTAAGTTTATTGTTCTGATCAGAAAAGCATTCAACTGGCTTCCACAAGAAACTAACAGCACAGTATTGAACTCTTAATTTCAGTAAAAATCATGTGAATGGCTCATTACTTTCCAGTTTGCTGCTTTGAGTGATTCACTGCATAAAGTAAATGATGTGTAAAGTGGAGAACAGTTCCATTTCTATAGGCTATTAAAACAGAAACAGGGAGGTTGGGAGCAGGGAAAATGGTCATGCTGCAGGGGAGTGCTGGTCCATTTAGAACCACTGCACGCATTTGAGTTTTACAGAAATAAGAAAAATTATCCTGAAAAATGAACTCTCTTTTTAAAAAAAGTATTGCCCATTATAAATCATGCTCTGCAAGATATACAGAATACAGAATAATTCTTGAATCATCACACGCATTTGGCCGTACTGACAGCTTGCAGCATTTACTGCCACAATATAACCTCTACTACACAAAAGAATTCTGAAAATCCCCTTTTTCCAATATGGATGGCCCCTCATTTTAGAAGCACGAGATCATATCAATATGAGCACTTGATTTCCTTTTTCTCTATAGAAACTGCTAAGCCCTCTCAAAAGGCAGGTGAAAAAGCAAGATCTATGAAAACCAACACTGCAGTCCAGACTTTAGGATATTATCAGTATGCAAATCAAAGTCAAGCAAAAATCTTCTCATGACAAAGATTCATAAGAAAATCCTGGTTTGGTTCAGGGCACCTTGATGGATTAGCTTTTCTGGGCTGCACTGCACTGCCTGTCCCAAACAAGCTCCTGACAGTATTCTCTCCTCCATATGCACAGAAATATCTTTTGAGGATGAAATTAAAACTACTGTCACTTGATCAAGGTGGAGTACTCACCAAGCTACTACTTAAGCTGCTCCTGCTAAAAGAGAAGAGTCTAAGTCCTTTAGACTCCAATGAAAATCCCAAGCTTCAGAAGTCAGCACCTTTCTTCCAAAATCTCCTTGCCAGGACTTAAGTAAGAAGTTTCTGAATGAGAAGAATGGGATTACTGCTGATTTCCTCTTCAGGGACATCATTAACACAGACATTGAATCTTTCCAGCCTTTCTTTTTCTGCTCCACAATCCTCTACATCTGCAATAGAAAAATCCTTCCCTCTTCTACAAACTGCAATGCCTTCAATTCCCACAGAGTCCAAGCCCTCTTTGCTCAGCAACTTTTTCCTCTTCTAAAAGATCTCACCTACCACTGACTGTTTACCTTCAGAAACATAATTTCATGTATTTCCTCCAGAACTTCACTAGGGAGACCTGTGATTTCCTCCTCTTTTCCTGCAGACTTAAGGTGTCATGCAATCCTTCCTCTGTCCCAAAAGCCACTATCCTGTAACGCTGCTGTGAGCAGCCACTTGCAGATGAAATAAATCTGGAGTGCTCCATGCAATTCTAACTGCACTCCCAACACTCTATCCTCTGAATACACAATTGAAAACACACAGCCAAAACCTCCTCTACTGCTGGAAAGCCAAATTTTTCACTACCTTGGATTTTGACCTGGAAGACCTACACTAAAGATGCACATCAGTGACATGGCACATGAAAACCTGGGAGAGGTAAAGCTCTAAAAACATTCCCTCAAGCATTTCTGAGCAGATTTCTTTCTCAGCATTCCTTAGATGACCTCGTCACCTTTATTTCAAGGCATCCCATAGGAAAAAAATGTGATATGCAACTCTGCCCACTGCCATCCAACAACTTTATCCAGTTTAGAGGAGAACAAGTTTCACCTGAAAATTGGGACTGGAGCAGACACCAACAGGAACAGACATGGCACTAAATCCTGCTCCTGAGGTCTTACCTGTGTGCTTCTAATTCTACCCTCAAGAGTCTCAGTGTGTGCAAAATCAGAGCCTACAGGAACAGTAAAAGGTCTCTGCTGACAGATTTAAGTCATGGCCATAACACACATTTGTCATACCTTTATTTAAAGCTCTGGAACTTAATAATACTGTAATAATTACTGCCTGCTTTCTTTTTCACTGGGACCTAAACAGTTAAAATAGTTTTATTTGAAAATACACTTCAAAATTTATGAAAACAGAAAAAGACATCACTTTATTTTATTAGAAGATGTACTGAATGAAGAGAGTATGTCAGAAGGTACTAAAAAAACCCAAAGAAATCATCAATAGGCAATATGAGTTACTGTACTGCCAAAAACACTAAAACCAACCTAGTGCAGCAGTAACAGATTTATTGGTCTGGAAAGAATAAAGAGCCTCTCGAGCCAAGAGATGTTACTGCATTAAAAATTGCACTGGATCAAAACACTAGATATAATTTCACTAAGGGGAATCAATGAGGAGCATGGAATTTACATGGAGTTTCTCTACCCAGAATACATGAAGTCAGCATCTGGCTTCTTTTATTAAAAGTAGCTTTTTTTCACC
This sequence comes from Buphagus erythrorhynchus, assembly GCA_013400855.1. Classification (NCBI taxonomy): domain Eukaryota; kingdom Metazoa; phylum Chordata; class Aves; order Passeriformes; family Sturnidae; genus Buphagus; species Buphagus erythrorhynchus. The sequence continues at coordinate 52,888 of VZTT01049953.1, forward strand.
TTTTTCTTTAAATTTTTTTTTTAATAGCTCATTGTTATGCCATATAGCCAAAATAATTTTATTCTGCTGGCAAACATGTTCAGTATGGATTTAATAAATAACATGACTGGGAAAGTAGTTAATAAATATTATTTTTCACCAGGAGATTCTGCTGCCTACAATGAGAAGCTATCTAAGGTTAGTTTGAGACACTGACACGTGCATGTATGTTGATGTTTTGGGCTGGGTTTTCTTACTAACAAGGCACCAGGCATATGACTTTTGATGTCCCAACAGCAGCATTTTGATTTGAAAACACAATGAATGCCAAATGCTGCTAATGCTGATCTAGAGGGGATTTTTAGCTCTATTTTTCTGGAATTCTAACATAATTAACAGGAGGTTTGTGAATGCAGGTGTAACTGCAAAGCACACAGATTCTGTTCCAGGGTAAAACAGACCCACTCAGTCAGACATGCTGAAGAACATTCACAGAGTTAAGATTCAGTCTGGCTCTGATTTGAATCAAGCTGATGAATTGTAAATAGAAAAACTCTAATCCCACACAGGGACAGCAGGGAACTCCCAGAGCCCCTCTGATGTGCTGAATGGGTTCTTTTAGAAAGGAATGCCACACTTCAAGAATGCTGATTGAAAAAGATTTCATTTTCCATAAAAAAATAGGAGGAGGGTTTTTTTCTTTTTTTAAATTCTCTGTGGCACCAGTCAAAGATATGCACACAGAGTTTTGATGAATTCTGTTCCTCAATTTCTAAGCAATAGTGTCCACATTACACAATGTTAATGTGCCTTATCACAGTCTGTGTTTCCAGCTATTTAACACCTCACACAAGGTCATTGCTCAGACCTTAAAAGTAAAGATGTTGCATGTGGAAACTTCTTGGTGTAAATGAAATGGAATCACAAGGTACTCTCTTTTTGGTCAACAGATTACATGGGTTCAGATTTGCTGGTGTCAGAATTATTACTTACATTTTCAAAACAGATTAAAACAGATTTTAAGCAGAATGTAAGTGATTCTCTCTCTTTTTTTCTTTTTTTTTTAATTCCTCTGGGAATGGTTTGGTGTGATTCTCCCATATATTTCAATTTGATCTATAATTTTATGTTGACTGACCACTAACTCAGTCAACCACTGTACTAACTCAGAATAATTTTGAAATAAATTCTGGGACTTGTTCTGAGTTACAAGGTTTTTAAAAACAAAACAAAGAAACCATACAGCTGCAGTTACCACATGGTTTTGCCACTTCTAAAACATCACATCTGGATCCATGCTTTAATTAATAAAATTTAACCCAACAACATTAAATGGTTCTCAAAACAAAGTGGGATGAAAAATATTTGGAACTTTGTTTTATATAATATGCATATTTTAAAGATTAATTCCTTTTTTAAAATTGAAGAGTAAAACTCTTTAATAACTAAAATGTCAAGATCCTCCTCCCTCTTGCAACAAGCACAACCAGAGATAAAACTAAAGACAGAATCTAAATGGAGTCCAAATTTGAAAACAAAAGAATTAACATATCCACAGCTCTCTACGCTTATAAGCTACACTCGAAATAAAAACAACCAACCAGAAATAGCATCCAAATACTAACAAGAAAAAGCCTTTTCTTACTTACTCAACACAAATATTAAAACACCTCCAGATAAAGTTTCATTTCCCACATCATGGATCAGTAACTGCATCAGTTTTAAATAGCAAGCCAAGATGAGAATGTGTCCAAATTACTCTAAAGGTCATCATAAACGCTTAATTCCATTTTTATATCAAATTTTTTATTTAAACAAATTATCATGCATGTGAATCTGAGAAATTGAAAGGTTATTATGTAAATAGACTTCAGTTACTTCACTCAAGAGCCCCGAGGCTGCTGAAACTCAAATCCTGGCAGATCAACAAAACTTGTATAAAATCAAAACGCTTGATCTCCAGAATGCTGAGTTCTTCAGCTCCAAGCCAATAAAGAACCTGACCATGTGTCTGTCTGTCTGTCCTTAAAGCTGCTGAATCCAGGGCTGACCCTGACTTGTGCAGTGAGTGGCCCACAACAAATGGCTGTGGAAGGAAGATGAGAATGAGGAGTTGTCCTGAGGCATCAAGAAACTTGACAGAACAACAATATATTGAATATTCAGATTCTTTTTCAGCCAAACTGGACTGTGCAGCACAGCCCTCCTTGGCTGGAAGACTCTAGGCATCATCCAACCTGATGTGCTGCTGTCTTAGGTTGCAATACAGGAT